>JAFVLL020006164.1:0-45419 GCA_021397915.2 Tor tambroides | reverse complement strand
TAAGATTCTTATTTACAGCATTATCTTAATAGGCTGTATATTAACTTATTTGGAGAAAACCGGTAGTTCTATGTGAAATCAGACACTGAGCACCCACATATAGCCAAAATGGCATGATCATAACACCCCGCGAATATTCGACTGTGAGATTGGGAGTCGAATCAGGCTCCTCGAATCGAAGCATCGAATCGTCGACTATTCGGGGACACCCCTAGTATTTAATATATGTAAATAGAAAAGTTTACATGTTAAATAGTAATATTTCACAATATTTTTTAAAAACCTTTGAATTACTAAAATAAAATATATTTGTAAAAATGTGTATTTTTGGGTAATAGCAGCTTCTACTTGTTTCTTTAAGTGATCATTTTTAGGCAAACAGTCTTCAGATATATTCTATATTGATATATAGCTTGACCATTAATTAGAAATTATGTTAGTTTCAAAAGATCTTGAATCTGATTGAATAGCTTTGAATTATGCGCACATGTATTGACTGTAAATCTGTGCTTTAGGAGAGTCTGTGTCTCAGGAACAGTGAAGATGGCTGTTGGGTGGATGAGGATCAATATAAGGGAGATTTCAGCCCAGAGGGTTTCTGGAGTGGAAGTTCAGTGTCATCTGTAAGTGTACACTCTGCTCTCTTTTCTTTGAGATATCTTCACTGATCTCAGTTAAACAGTGGCACTTATCACGAGTGTACTCAGTGGCTCTTGTTCCTTGCTTCCCTGTGGTGTAATTAATTGTGTTTATGGTGTGTGATGTGCAGGTCCAGCGCCGATTCTACCCGGCTTCTCCAGAGATCCAAAGGGAATCCAACTGTTCCAGTCCGAAGAGCACCCCCAGGGATAGCCTCAACTCCTGCCCCTCCCCTGAGGTCGAGGATGGCTCCGACCTGGTGAGAACCATTGCTTTTGACAGACCTTTCCGCTTGATTTCTAATAAGCATGATTGTCACACCTCTCTACTTCCCGTAGGATTCTCGTTTCTCATCCACCATAGGGAGTCCACCCTCCCGCCTGGCTTCAGAGATCATTGCAGCTGAAGATGATGACTTTGACACCGAGCAGGAGCAGGTATTTTTAGTTCCTTTCCCTCAGTGCAGGGAGCTTGGTCTTGGTCACCTGCCTCCTTAAACAGATCTGATGTGTCTCAGGTGAACGGACAGGGCAGCTGCTTCCAGAGTATCGAGCTGCTCAAGACTCGCCCCGCTCATCTTGCTGCCTTCCTGCACCATGTGATCTCTCAGTTTGACCCTGCACCTCTGGTGAGTTCCAGCAGTAATTAGCAGTGCTTGCTAAGGCAAGCAAGACTATTGATCCATTCTTTCTAAGCAATCAGATTCATGGTTTTCACCTGATGGGCAATAAAACAGACAAAAGAATCTAAAGGAGTTGTTTTGAAGAAGTGATTAGACTTTGGATTAAGAAGTTTGCTTAAATTTGTTTTTTTGGACAAACTTTTTAAACTATAAGGATGTCTGCATAGATTCGGTTCACCATATGTGAGAATTTCAATTGTTTTGCCATTATGCTTTTCATGAGCGGAGGTTCCAAATCTCAGTACATTCATTGCAGAAAAAAAAAACATTGTTTAAAAAAAAAAAAAAAAAAAGGAAGTTGTAGCATATGCAATATTTCACTGAAGTTTTCATGCATGTCACAAACTCTGATGTAACAACCAGTTGCACAATGAAAGCACAATAAACCACTCAAAAATCCAAACTGCATGTTTGGGTTAAGATGCACTGACAAAAATCATTTTTTAATCAAATTTCAAAAACTTAAGAAGAATTAAATTTAAAAAAAAAAACTAAACAAAATCGAATTAAATAGTCAAAATGATGGCTGTTTGAGCAAAGTTATAGAGTTATGGATAAAGATACACTACTACTGTTTTGGATAACGTTATGGATAAAGATAAACTGCTGTTCAAAAATTTTTGTGCATTTATTTTGTGCATTTATTGTGTCGGCGCCGATAGCCTCGTGGGCAGCGTGTCGACATGTAGCACCGTTGCGCTTCGAATTCGAGTTCCGGCTCGCGGACCTTTCCTGATGCCGTCCCCCCTCTCTCTCTCCAACTTCGTTTCCTGTCTAACTACTGCCCTATCAAATAAAAGGCAAAAATGCCAAAAATAAATCATTAAAAAAAAACAAAACATTATCAATGTTGAAAATGTCACTTATTTGAAATAGAAATCTTTTGTGACGTATGTCTTTGCTGTCAATTTGTTCAGTTTATTACATCCTTGATGGATGAAATTATTAATAATAAAAAAAAAAAACTCCTGACCCCAAATATTTGAAACAAAGTGTTTATTGGTGACTATATTGGTATCATCAGTAATGTTTTATATTTAAATCAGGCAAACAAATTCACAAATCGTTCTCAAATTGCTGTTTATCACTGCTACTTACATACTTATTGCTATTTATCTCACTTCCCTCCACAGCTCTGCTACCTGTACGCTGACCTCTACAAACAGACCAACTCCAAAGAAACACGGCGGATCTTCATGGACTTCTTGACGTTCTTCATAGACCGGGGGGCAGTAAGTGGAGCTTTTCACACCTCATCTCTTCTCGCTCAAATCCGTCATTGTCTGCTCTGCCTTGGTATCATTTGGTCTGCGGGCAAGTTGAGGCAAAAGCCTGTATCCACCCAGATCAACTGTGCCTTTTGTCTTAAGAGGTGTGTGGAGGGTTACTCCTTTCCCAGCACCCTCAGGGTCAGGAAGCAAACACGCTCTCAGACAACCTTTTACCTCCACGGTCATCGCATATCGTTGTTCTTCAACTCTGTGTGCGTGCGTGTGTGTGTTTGTGATTGGGTGCGCGTCTTCCCTGCAGCAAACTTTGTTCTCTTTCTGCCAGATGGACGGGTAGTTCATTTTGAACTTGTGCATATCTTTTCCCACAGCTCTGCTGTTTTTGTTACCTTGTTATTGTAGTGTTTGTAGTTGTTTTGCTTTTGTCAGAAAGCCCTTTTTAATTGATTATTTTTATTCAACAGAATTTGAAAGTCGCTGTGCCTGAATCCATCTCCTCTGAGCTCGGTAAGCAGAGTTAATTTTAGAAGCGTCTTAATGGAAGCACAAACGTCGTTCTCACCCTCGCACTGTTGTTTGTGTGTTCATTTCAACATCCAACCACATAATCATTTCTCAGCCCTCGGTGGGAAACCTGCAATTGTTCAGAAAGCCCAAATCCTGTTTAACATTCATGTTGACTCTTCATGTAATTATGGATTTAGCTTCTGAAGGACTTGGTCACTCTGCCCGTGTGTCATGTTGACATTGCTTGAAAAGGCAACATGTTTAGTGACGCATACTGATGCCGTTTCTGTTCATGCAGGTTGTTTGCTGATCATGTATGGGTGTGTATTTGTGAGAATTGTTTTTGTTTTGTATGTACCTAGCTATAATTTGGGGCAAAATTATCCTTTGGGGACATTTGAGGATGTCCTCAATTGAAAATTGTTTTCTAAACCATGCAAAGTGTTTTCTTTTAAATAAGATTCTGGTTTATCTAAAGCAATTATTAATATTATTTATATTTTTTATAAAAACAGTTTTTTTCTATTGTAGGTCCCCATTTAATTTATGTGTATGTGAGTCTGACATTGTCAGAATTGTCACAAAGACAGTAAAGCTTGATATCACCTAGATTTCTGGATCAGCTAATGGTCCTCATGAGGATTTGCTCAATAAACATACTAAAAAATGTGTTTTTTGAAATGGAAAATATGAAAACTTCATCTTAATTTAATATAAAACTATGAAACATGTGACTACTCATTTTTTGTGTCTATGTGTGTTGTCAGAGCGGCGGAGACCAGAGCTGATTCCAGAGGAATTACACAGGCAATTTATTCAGACAATGCAGGAAACTCTCCTTCCGGATGTACAGAGAAACTTGGAGGACTTCAGGTCAGGAATATAGACATTCTCATTTCATCGCTAACCTGTGCTGCCATGTTGCACTCCTTCAGATTGAAAGTAACACGTACAAAACAACTGCATCTGTTCTTACAGGCAGAAGCGCAGTATGGGCTTGACCCTGGCTGATGTAGAGCTGTCTCGTCTGGGCTCTGAACAGCTGGCTCTAGAGAGAGAGAGATCTTGCGCTGAAAACATCCTCTCCAAGATAGATGACGTTCTGTGAGAATCACACACAAAACACTTATTAAACAAAACACTATACTTTTTATTTGGCCATTAATTTTTTCTTGACATACATGACAATAGTCTAGTTTTGCAATCTTTCATAGTCTTGGTATGACAGCTATCAATAATATGTATGATTTAATCTTCAGTTGCAAAAATGTTATAATATGAGTCATGAATAATATGTATTAATATTAGTGCTGTCAAACGATTAATCGCTATTAAATAAGTTTCTGTTTATATAATATATGTGTGTGTACTATGTATATTTATTATGTATATATAAATACACACACAAAGTATATACTTTGAAAATATATACTGTTTACATGTATATATTTATATGAATATAACTTATATTTTATATAAATATATTTAATATATAAACATGTTTTTCTTAAATATATATATATATATATATATATATATATATATATATATGCATGTGTGTGTATTTATATATACATAACAAATATACACAGTACACACATATATTATGTAAATAAAATCTTTTAATTTGGACGCGATTAATCGCGATTAATCGTTTGACAGGACTAATTAATATATATATATAATTAAATATTTGTTCTGAATCTGCTTGGCTTCAACGGCTGTTTGGCAAGATTTAAATGATAATAAAAAAATCTTCAAATGGATAAAAATATAATGTATTATCACCCTTTATTTAAGAGTTTGATTTATGTATTTCAAACAAATAAATATCAAAATACAAATTAAGTCAATAGACAGAAAAAAAGATTTAGCTATTTTGCTAAATAAGAAGTATTTATCTATATTGTTATCACCCTTATAGTATTTTTTTATGTTTCAGAGCAAATACATAAATATCAGAATAAAAATGTAATATTGTCAATAGACTAAAAAAATTGAGAAATTATTTAGCTATATTGGTTAATAAAAATGTGGCTATATTGTTTTCAAATAATTTTTTTTTAGCTCTTTAATTCATCCATTTCATTGCAAATTCATAAATACCATAGATATTGTCAATAGACTAAAAAGATTTGAGAAATTATTTATCTATATTGCTAAATAAAAAATTATTTTGCTTTTTTGTTCAACATTTTAACTTATTTAACGCTTTTCAGAGAAAATATGTAAATGTCAAAATATATTTTGAATATCCTACTCTACATACTCAAGATTGTCTGCTCAGCGACTGTTCTCCATCTGTCTCTTTCAGGTTGACTTCACAACCCACAGAAGAGGAGAAATGGTGAGAATATTTCATGTTTTCCTCCGGCAAACCTCATCCATAATGATCGACAATAAAGACATTAAGGATGAGGGTTATTTGATCGTGCGTAAAGATGTTGCGTTAGATTTGTTTGTATATTGCCAGCCTGGGGTACGCCAGCATATTGACACTTGACACAAATGCAAGATGCTGCAGAACAGAGCAACTTAATGAGATTTCTAATCTTCATGCATTTCCTACTCCTCATTTACCATACTGTAGGCAAACATATTTGAGATGCCATATGGAAACACCACAAGCCTGTATGATTTATGAATGTACAGGACATATGTGAGAAGATAGATGGTGAACTTGTGCGCGTGTGCACGTGAGTTTTGAGACATATGGCAGAAGGCACAATAAGATTGGAGTCATGTGGAACAGAAGGAGTTGGCCACATACAGCCAACAGCACTCAACAGGCACAACACATCCCTCAGAGACTCAAATCTAAATTAGGAAATGAAAGACTTCGATGCTCAATGCTGTGCTCTAGTTACTAAGCTTGGACAGGGAGTGAGAAAAGAGTTCAATTCAACCCTAATACACAGTTTTGTCTTTTCCAGCAACACCATACAGTATGTGATCTTTATGTACATGAAGCATCTCGGAGTTCGAGTGAAAGAGCAACGAAACCTGGAGTCCAAACGAGTTCGAATTAATTTTCTTCCTTCCAAACTAAGAGTATGTGTTTTCTGACACCTCACATTTTCACAACATGACCACATAACTCTGTTCCAAAACCTGACTTGCTGTCTACGTAGGCAGTTACCTTCTGAGGGAACATTCTAATGGAAATTCTTTTGACTGATTTGGAACGTTCTTTGTAAAATACTTTGACAGAAGTATAGTTTTATGTCAGCATATTAATCTAATAAATATAAAAATGGATAGCGCACACAAATTGATGTCTTTTTTGGTTTTACAATTACATTTTTAAATATTTTACTACATTGCGTAGGAAGATTTTGTGGTCATGTTGAACGCAATGGAATCACATTGATTTGATGTAAATGCATGAACACGATCCATGCAATCCATTTATAATGAACATTTTTCTCATCTTGTATGTATTGTGCAATTTAGCATGTTATGTAAACGATACATAATTAGTGTGGCATAACTGCGTTGCCTTCATGTCCGGAGTACGCTTATAATGTCTGAAATACTCCCTCTGTAGACAGTTTACTAGGTAATGGAACAAAGCAGTTGTCTTCTCAGTCTTCCCATAGCAAAGTCATTACCCTGAGGATTGTTGTTTTATTCTTCCTGAACAGAAAAGCAAAATAGAGAAGGAAGGGGAGGAGAAACTGAAAAGGCCTCGCTTTCCCATCCGGGTGCCCCCGCGGTGGCCCAGTCGCGTCGATTCGGTACCATGTAAGTCTAATGCAAAGTTCTACAACCTGCAGCTATTGAAGACACAGGCTTTTTTTCTTAAGGCTTTGAACTTTTTTGTGGATTCAAATCCAGTATTAACCAGTGGCTGGTTTGAAAAAAATGTACTGGACATGTATTGTTTACAGCTATGAAACTGTCTTTGATGTTATTTAATTAAAAATAGACATATTAGTAGGCTTGGCTTGTTTTTTGTTTGTTTTTAGTAAACATGTTAAAACTGTCTGCATTTGTTTGTTAAAATATGTTCATTCTGCAGTCAAATATACACTACCGTTCAAAATTTTGACAAAAGCACTGCTTTAATTTAGCAAGTATTGATCAAAGGTGACAGAACATTTTATATATTATACAGATAAATAAATAGATTTATTTTAATATCAAATAAATGCCATTCTTTTGATATTTCTATTCATCAAATAATCCTGAAAAAAAATCAGGGGTATCACGGGTTTCCACAAAAATATTAAGCAGCACAACTGTTTTCAACATGTTTCTTGAGCAGCAAATCAGCATATTAGAATGATTTCTGAAGGATCATGTGATCAGATTTACCTTCACAGGAATAAATCAGTAAAATATATTACAATAGAATAAAGTTAAATTTGATCAAATAAATGCAGCATTGATGAGCTTAAGAGACTATCAAAAACATTTTAAAAAATTGACCACAAACTTTTGGTAGTGTAGTTAATGTTAGGCCTGAAAGCTTGTGATTCCTGGCAAATTCTAAAAGCAGAAGACTTGCCCTCATTTTGCTTTCCTCCCTCTGGGTGGTGAAAGATTCATGTTGATGGCGAATCTTGTTTGGTGTGTGTTTGAGCAGCTGGGAGGGCCGGGGACAACATCAAGCATCGGCCTCAGAAGCAGATGTCTCAGCCAGCTTTGGGTGGGTCAGAGCTGATAGAGGGTGGACGTCTGCGGAGCAGTCAGTCGAGTGAGGGCTCAGACCTCCTACAGAGCCCGAGTTTGATCACCTCTTCCCCCTTCAGCGCCTCTTACGGCTCACCGTCAGACCCCTTGGGCAGGGACCTGGAGTTTAGTGAGTACTGCATCTCCATCTCATTCATCTGAGTGATCGTTCCTTTCATTTCCTGGACATGCCGTCTGAAAATGGCTCTTCTGTGTGCTCAGGTATGAGCCCGTCTGCGGTGGTTCCCCGGCTCAGTGATGGGCTGCACTCTGGAGATGTGCTGGACAGCATCTACCCACCCTGTGACTACATCCCATACAACATGGACCAGTTAGATGAAGATGGAGACAGGTGCATGTTTAAAAGCTTATCCAGCGAAGCATGTGTTTTTGTTTATTTCTCACATATTTCTAACATAGTCTTGATCTGTCTCAACACGTGGTCACATTTACTGTTGTTTTGCAAAATTTTGTCAGAAGAATACAGCCATTTCAGTAGATAGGTCCGCAATTGTGATTAATGTATCACATGAGTGCAGAAAAGGTACTTCATGCATCTCTACACTCTTGACAATGGACTTTTTTTTTTCTGCCAGCAAAATTTTGTTGAAATTTCACTAATGTGACCGCGCCTTTTAGCATCAATCACTAATTCTTCAACTTCTTTTCTCACTATGTTAAAGGGATAGTTCCCCCAAAAAATGAAAATTACTTCATGATTTACTTACCCTCAAGCCATCCTCTGTGTATATGGCTTTCTTCTTTCAGATGAATACAATCAGAGTTATATGAAAAAAATGTCCTGGCTCGTTCAAGCTTTATAATAGCAGTGAATGGGGGTCGAGATTTTGATGCCCAAAACAGTGTGTCCGTCAATCATAAAAAGTACTCCACACGGCTGAATAAAGGCTTTCTTGAAATGAAGCAATGTATTTTTTTTAATATAACTCTGATTGTATTCGTCTGAAAGAAGAAAGTCATATACACATAGGATGGCTTGAGGGTGAGTAAATCATGGGCTAATTTTCATTTTTGGGTGAACTATCCCTTTAAGGATACTATTGTATCAATTATCGGTAGATACTAGGGGTTTTCTTTTCTTTTTCTTTCTTTCTTTCTTTTTCTTTTTTTTTTTGTACTTATCTGTATCGATTGCTATAGAATATTTAATTGTGCATGCTCATTTTTGCTATTTGTACATTTTGAATATCTTTGCTACTCATTTAAAGTTAATATTTTAAATAATAAAAATTGAATAACACTGTTAAATATAATCTTCATCAAACCTCAGAATGAATATCCATTTCTTAAACTGTACATAATGTTGGGTTGTCTAAATTCATTTGTAGATTTTTATTTTTTTGATATTAATATCAGCCATTTTTTGCTTATCCATAAAATGACTCATCGTATCATACCAGGATTTTAATATCAGTGTGGTCACTTTATGTCAGTGAAGTGAGCAAGAATGTCCTGTTTTCCAGACTCCTTGATGGGGGCACACCTAAACTGAGTAGAAGGTACTGGACACTGGCTGCTGTCGATCACCCACATCACTCTATACACTGTCCTAACCAGAAGCGACATGATAAAGCGACAATCGATAAAAGCTATTTCTTTTTTCCCTAACCAGCTGTAATGAGCACATTTTCTCCACCGCCTGGTTTCTATTTTGTGCTGGGCTGCCATGCTCATAGTGCAGTCTTATTTGTTCAAAGTATCTACCACATTGAGCATCAAAAATCGACTGATTGGCTGAGATTATACCAGTAGTTTCACAGTCTGAATAAAATGTTTTTCACGTAACGTTTTGCAATAAAATTGGTTAGAATACAGTGTCAACCCTCTTTTTGATAAGCTTTCTGTGTGTATGGCTTCTTATTGTGAATCAGCTCTCACATTCAGATACACATTGAGCTTAATGAGAGAGTTAATCTATGTACCATCTCCTCCCTCACAGGTTTGAAGAGCTGCAAAGTGAGGATGATCAGGGGAGTGATGTTTACTCTGATGTAGATCCTCCAAACTGGCAGCAGCTGGTCGGGCGTGATGTTTTAGCAGGCCTGACGCCCCACGAGATCAAGAGACAAGAAGTCATTAATGGTACGATCTTGTTCGCTTTTCACTACATAAATCAGACAGGTGCACGTCAGATTTAACGTGCACAATGCATTGTTAGAGCTGCTGTTTTGGTTTATGGTTTGCTTTTGAAGTAACTCTGTCTATCTGATGCTCGCAGAACTGTTCTACACGGAGCGAGCCCACGTACGCATGCTGAAGGTCCTAGACAGCGTCTTCTACCAGAAGCTCACCCGAGACAACATACTGCCCCCTGCTGACATCAAGAACATATTCACCAACCTGGAGGAAATCGTCCAGTTGCACAGTACGTTTTCTTCCAATCATTTTTTATTCCGATAAACCGCCCCGTTTCAGATCATGGCATCTGCTGTTTAAAATTTCAGTGAGGATAACAGATCAAATGACAGCGATACGCAAGAAGAACGAGTCGTCGGTCATCGACCACATAGGAGATGAGTTGCTTTCTTGGGTAAGGGCTGCTGTTTTGCTTGTATCCTGTGGCCGTTGTGGTAGGTCTTCTCTGGGTGATAAGACTCCCACACGCTCACAAATCCTCTGGCTTGTTGTTTTCTAGTTCAGTGGTGGAGAGGAGGAGAAGATCAAGCAAGCAGTGGGCACTTTCTGCAGTAACCAGCCCTTCGCCCTGGAGCTCATCAAATCCCGGCAGAAGAAGGACCAGCGTTTCACCTCCTTCATGCAGGTGGGTCGAGACTCCTCGCTGGCCGCAGGGCCGTGAGAGCTGAAGTTCACTTGAGAGAGACTGTGTTTGGAGCATTACAGACATACAGTGCTGTTCAAAATTTTGTGGTCAGTAAGATTTAAAAAAAAATTCTTTTGAAAGATGTTTCTTATGCTCAACAACACTGCATTTATTTCATCAAAAAAACTGATATGTTATTATAATCAGTAATAACTGTTTTATACTTTAATATATTTTAAAATATAATATTCAATTTTAACATTATTATAATTTTATATTTATAATATTAAATATTTAAAATATAATTTTAAAATTATTACTCCAGTCTTTAGTGTCACATGATCCATCAGAAATCATTCTAATATGCTGATTTGATGCTCAAGAAACATTTCTTATTACGACTAGTGTTGAAAATCAGGTTTTTGCTCCTTAATATTTTTTGTTGACTGTGATGCATTTTTTTCAGTATTGTTTGATTAATAGAAAGTTTAAAAGAACAGAGTTCATTTGAAATAAAAATATTTTGCTGATTGAAACTATTAATTTCTTTAAAAAATCTTAATGACCCCAAACTTTTGAATGGTTGTTTACATTTGCATGTTTCACAGAGTTGTTTTCATTTTCCTTATTTAGGGCTGTCAGTGTTAATGTTGATGCATGTGATTAATTAAATAATGCTGGTAGCACATTTATTCACTTGACTGTTTCATTCTGTTGTATATGTATTCTTTTAGGAGGAACAGAATGTGATAATGTGTTAACTCATTTTAATTTGCAATTCATTAATTCTAATTGCATTTTAATAAATTGACAGCCCTACTAATTTTACAGCAAATGGCAGGTTTGCTGTGTTGATACAGTGTTACAGCAGTAGAGATGCAGATCTAAACATCTAAATAAAGTAATCTCTGAATTGTTAATAGTATCAGCTTTGCCTGGCAGCCAAACATCATGAAAAGTAAGACAAAAGAGATTTTGTTTAATTGGAGCTATATTTGTAGGATATACTGTAGAATTTGCTTATCTTGGAGATAAGAGTTTATGTACCTTAGGCAGATGTAGTTGTGTAGAGCCTTGGGAGTGTTGAGAGCTTGTGTTTGCCTCTGCACTGTTTTTATCTCATAGTAGAAGTGGATGCAGGGAACACTGAGAGTAAGACTTAAGATTTAACAACCTTTCCACATACACTGCATTTTCTGAAATCAGCCGCGCTAATCTCTCCATTGAGAAAACTAGTGTGTAAGCACTAGAACATAAAGGTATAATAAAAATGTCAAATCCACTGTTATGCTCATTATGCCTTTGAGGTGTATATTAGAGAAAATATAGCTTTTTCACATCTTAAAGAAGCAGTTCGTCCAAAATTGCTGTTGTTTATTCACCTCCATGTTGTTCCAAATCCATCTGACTGAATTTCTGCTGAGGAACAAAAAAGGAGATAGCTAGGAGAATGTTCATGCTGCTCTTTTCATATATTTAGAATTAATGATGACCAGTGAGAGCAGAGGTAAAGGGAAACATTTTCTGTGAATAATGACTTACTTCAGTCGCACAAAGCCTCAATATGACCTCAAACGACATGTATAGCACAAAATTTGCTTGGATACTTTTATGGAGCCATTTTGACTTGGTCAGCGTTTACTTTAATTTAGGGCTGGGCGATATATCTCATGCGATATGCATGCACATCTCGTCAGTAAAGCCGGTTCCTTGATTAGCGGTAAATCTCCATCACCTGTTTTCAAATGGAGCAGCGTTTAATACATGGAGCCGTAGTTCACTGACAAGCTACGCAATATCGCTTTCATTATTGCAGATGAATCGCCTTCGATAATGAACGTGATATTGCGTAGCTTGTCAGTGAACTACGGCTCTGTGTATTAAATGCCGCTCCATTTGAAAACAGGTGATGGAGATTTACCGCTAATCAAGGAACCGGCTTTACTGACGAGATGCGCATGCATATCGCATGAGATATATCGCCCAGCCCTACTTTAATTGTTTGGAACAATGTTAATTTAGCTATATATATATATATATATATATATATGTAGTATACTATTATAGTATTTATTAATATTTTGAATTAGGTTTTATTTTATATTTTCATTTTTCATTTTAAATTTAGTTTTAGTAATTTAATGTACTTTTGACATTTTATTAGTTCTTCTATATTTCTATTTAACTATATTTTTATTTCAGTGTTAGTTTCATTAATAGTAGTATTTCAGATTGAACTTATTTCAGTTAGTTTCCAAAGGCATCATTTCTAATTTGAATTTTTTTAAATCTAATTTGTCATATTTAAAGTATGTTTTTTTTTTTCAGCTTTATTTTAATTAACAAAAAATATTTTTAGTTAATAACAAATCTGATATGGAAAAGAGCAGCATGAACATTCTGCCAAACATCTCCTTTTGTCATCTACGGAAGCAAAAGTCATACAGGTTTGGAAAAAGATGAGAGTGAATAAATGATGATAGTATATTAATTTTTGATCAAACTATCCCTCTGATGAAGTGACAGTATATTTACAGATTTCAGAGATGTATTGTGGTTGTTTACCAAGACATTAGTGATTCCAGTTACCTTGCTGACGGATCACAATGTTGTGACTGGCAGAGGATTACTTTCTCACTTGAGTGAAGGATAAAACCCACACTGAAGTGTATTATTCATGATGTTGGAGACTCTTGATAACAAGGAAATATGCAAAAGATTAGGGAGGATTTTGTTGTGGATTTGCATGTACTGTTGTCCTCAATTTCTTGTTTGATTGTCTCTGCACCATCTGCAGGAGGCTGAAAGCAATCGACTGTGTCGACGATTACAGCTAAAGGACATCATCCCTGCAGAGATGCAGAGGTTCACCAAGTACCCCTTACTGATGGACAACATTGCCAAGTACACAGGTATTTTCCTCCTTCATGCATCCATTCTTTTTTAAAGCATTGCATTGCAGTGAGGTTTACATTAAAGTTAAATAAATGCTTGTTCTACACAATATTTAAATCAAATTCACCACAAAAATATTTAAAAACAAAATGGCAATGTTTAAGATTGACATCCAGGTTTACTAACAGGTGTGACTGTGCGATTAAAACAGTTGGAGAACGAGGGAGAACATCTGTTCTGTCATTTTCTGTAACCCAAAAGGGCTTGTCAATCATAGCATTGCTGATTGACAGCAAAAAATGATCTGTGACACTCACCTCATGCCATAGGTATGTCAGTGATGTGACAGACAGCTAGTTGTTGACTGGAACAACTAAACTCATTAAAAATTCAGTTGTGAGTCCTGAAAATTTTGAGGAAGTCACTTCCGTTATTGAATGCAGTTGACCATCTTCTGTACTCTGTACAACTCAACTCTGTACAAAACCTCAAGACAACCGTTATTTTCAACACTGATAAGAAGACATGAAGAAATGTTTTCATGAGCAGCAAATCAGCATATTAGAATGATTTCTGAAGGATCATGTGACACTGATGACTGAACTAATGATGCTGAAAATTCAGCTTTGCATCACAGTGGAAAATTACCATTTAAAATATATTATAATACAAAAAAACTATTTTAATATTTTACTATAAAACTATTGATATATTACTATAAAAACTATTGAAATTTTAAAATCAACTATAATTTTTAAAGATATTTATACTATTATAGTATTAATATTTTGAATTGTTTTTCGTATTTCAGTATATATTTAAAATTTAGATTTTTTGGCATTTTTATTAGTTTTTCTCTATATATTTTTTTTAAACTTTTTTTCAGCTTTGCCATTACCGTCATAAATTACAATTTAAAATATATTCAAATAAAATGCATATTTTAAATTGAAATATTTCAAAATAAACTAATCTTATTTATTAATAAAATTATTTATTAAAATTATTTACTTGTTCATACAAATCTATATTATAATTTTTTTTTTAAACAACTATATGCAGATTTTATTTCTTATTGTACGTGTTGTGATTTTGTAAGATATTTTTATTTTCACATATCCCCATCACCCCCTTGCAATCCCTACATTTTGGGGGAAATTAAGGATTAATTCTTGAAACATATGTGGGAAGAGTTATGTTTATATGTTATATGTTTTTATGTTATGTGTATATGTTTGACAAATAAGGAGTCAGACCCTCACCTTTGTTGTGTTGGCTATTCAATAAGTGTTTGCTGGCTGGACACCAACCATTAGTAAATTAGAACTATGCCAGCTCTTAAATCCCCATTATTATTCTGAAATGTTCTGAAGCGGGAACTGCACACTTTCAAAGCGTCTCTCACATTATTTGGCAGACGTGTTAAATTGTGGCTCACTTGTCAGAGGAAGGCAATAAATGTAAAGTATAACTAGCGAATAAAGAGGAGGTGATTCTCCTCATATTCATTGGCACTTGGCAATAGACTCAGTGGTGGGCACTAGAGGAAATAGAGGGCACTTGGCTGGCCAGGATGTTCTTGAAGAGTTGATTGGTCTCTTCTTGAAACGTGTGTGCATGTACGTTATGTATCGTCTTTACCGACAGATGAGTCAGAGGAGAAAGACAAAGTGAGACGAGCAGCCGAGTGCTGTCGACACATTCTCAGCCACGTCAACCAGTCCGTGAAGGAGTCCGAGAATAAACAGGTAAGCAGTGCAACTTGATCGAGCTGCCACTCTCTCTTGGCTCGAGGTAGGCAGACTTTATAGCCTCGGGTCAGCTTAAAGGAAAGACACTGGAAACCAAAACTTAATGATTGTCAGCATTCATCTTTAGGTTGAAAGCTTCCAGGTACTCTTACATCAGCCCTGAAACTGCTCTTAGAGTAGAAACAGGATGATCCAACCTTATCATTCATAAGAAAATTCATTAAAAAGAGTCCAGCTAGGAAAATCTAATCTTCTCCAGCATCTACAGTGTATTTCTTAAACGGTTACAGCTTTAAAGGTTTTTTGTTTGGTGGCTAAATTCATAAGAGGTCAGCCAATGTTAATGGATTCTTCAGCATAAATATGTATTTTGTTTGTGTCCCACAGAGACTGGAGGACTACCAGAGACGGCTGGACCTCTCTTCCCTCAAGCAGAGCGAGAACCCCATGATCTTGGAGTTCAAGGTTAGTGCTTATCATACAGATTTGTCTAGGTTTTTTTCCTAGAAAACCGTATTTGAGAAGCAGAGAATAGCAGGTTATCCCACCAGTTTCTCTGTCATGCGGATCAACGTCAATCATATTTGTGCGTCTGAGATTCATTTTTAGGAAGACAACATCGTGAGGAGCTAAAATCAAGTTGTGTATTTATTCAGACAGACAAAAATATGGTTTTCTTGGCATCCTTTTAGTTTTTGTAGCTTGGGGAAAAAATTTAATTTATACAAACTTAGTCCAAACCCAATCCATATTATGGTTTCAAATTCAGTTAAAAATGGATTTTAAGGTGTTTCAGTCTAAACCATGTGATCAAATTTAAAGCTTTTATTATTCAGGACATGACATGACTGGAAAAGTTTTATTAATGTGTGATTTAATATTTAGTATATTTTGAATGAGCTTTTGTATTTTTAATTTTAGTTTCAATTTTTATGTGCTTTTGTCTGTTTTATTAGTTTTAGTTTTAGTTTTTTTAATACCTCTATTAAGCTTTGTTTTTATTTAATTTTTAGTCATTTTAGTTGCCAAGGCAACATTTCTCATTTTCCCTTGAGTTTTTATTCTGTAGTATTTAAATTTTGTTCTATTTCAGCTTTATTTTATTTTATTTTATTTAAATTTTGTTCTATTTCAGCTTTATTTTATTTTATTTTATTTAAAAAAAGTAATAGTTTTTGGTGCAAGCATTCATAATTGTATTTTGTGTTGGAAGTTTTTGACATTTAATTTTGATCGTTGTTAACAGATTGAAACTATTCTATTGTTTTTTTTATTTTTGCATCTCTCTGATTGAATAGCAACAATAAGGGTTAAACTAAAAAGTAATAGTTTTCCATTTCGAATTTACCCTTTAACGCTCATATGTGGCATTCACGATGTAGTAACTAATCTAGATAATGAAAATGTGGATCCAGTTTCATTCATTTGCTTTGTCAGTGTAAACAATCAGTCAGTCCACATAAGGATCAGATTTGAAGAGCAAATCTAAATTGGGTGCTGTATGAATAAAACTAGTAAGTCCTTTCTGCAACAAGGATTTTAAGGATGCAAGTTACTCATTCATGTCTTGTCCCGCAGAACCTGGATCTCACTAAAAGGAAGATGGTCCACGAGGGTCCTCTGTCCTGGAAGATTAACAAAGACAAAACTATTGGTAAGCCACTGCTCTCAAACTTCCCAAAAGCTTGCTTTTTGATGATTGTATAATAACACTAGAGTCTGTTTTTGCCTCAGAGCTATATACTTTACTCCTGGAAGACATCCTGGTGTTACTGCAGAAGCAGGATGAGCGTTTTATTCTCAGGTGTCACAGCAAGAACCTCGCAGGAACGGCTGATACGAAACACATATTCAGTCCCATCATCAAACTCAACACTGTGCTGGTGCGCTCGGTGGCGACAGGTGAGCGACTGACTTCTCATTTGTCACATACACTCTCTCCCGCATATATTTCAAGAATTAATCCTTATAGGGTTCCTTGATTTCCCCAAACAGATAACAGATCATTCTTTGTGATCTCCATGTCCAAAAACGGAGCTCAGATTTATGAGCTGATGGCACAAACAGTGTCCGAGCAGAGAATGTAAGTTTTCATCACTTCTCTCTTTCTTGTGTTTCTGCAATCCTCTACTTTCTAGTTTATAGAGCAGCGTTAATTGTCTTTTATATCAGGTGGCAACAGCAGATTGCTCAGAGGGCAGATGTTATAAACGCCAAACCCCACAGCGTCATTCCTTTGCCTCAGCACGAGTGAGTTCCTCTCAACTCACTACTTAATTTAGATCATTTTTATGTTTGATTTTTAAAATATTGGTCTGGGACGAGAGTAACGATAAAATCTATGCATAAAATGCATTAGAATGTAGCAAATATTAACGATAAAGGCCTTTACCTTACATAACTGTTCCTTTGTGTTCTAGTGGTGACAGAGACGGTGTCGAGTTAAGCAAGTTCAGCAAAGGCTCTGAACAGATCTCCACAGGAAGCATCCAGTCCGCAGGTAGCTGTGCATGTACAAACGCTCCTCTGATTGTAAGAGTGTTGATTGCCACCATACTCAACTCGAGACTTCATCATCTGTCCCCAGAGAAAGACAGCGAATTTTCGCCTACGGCAGCCCTGCGGGATTGTGTCCCGGAAGCCAACCCTGGGGAAGAGGACCAGGTCCCGAGAGCTGGCAGGGATGGCTCGTATCTGGACTCTGAACTCTTGAACGGCAGGGACGCAGACTCTCAATCCTGTTCGTCTAAAGCAGATGAGGCCCTTAAAACCTGTAAGACTGCTTTTGATTACCTTACATTGTTATTAACTGGATTACCTTACAAACGCATCCCTTTCATATCATGTTTTATTTTTGACAAATAACAATTGTGAAATAATCATTTACATAATAAATTACGCTTGCCAAACATCTTAACAGTGCCAGATTCCTTGAGTTAAGGCTACTGTGCCTGTTTGTTTTGGCTTGTCCTCAGCATTGGGAGGCAGCTGCCAACTCAACAAACTGACAACTCAGCCTCTATTGATTAAAAAACTCCAGGAAAGACTTAGTTATTTTTAAAATTGACTTTTAATTAGTTCAGTATCTAACAATAGAAGACTTTTGAGATCTTGTGTACTTTTGCTTCCTAATGGGATTCACTTCTGCTGAAAACAACAAATATGTAAACTTGGGATCATCTCTATTTTAACATAAGCTTTATGCTATTTGTATGAGGTCAACTTGGGTCTTTTGGTATCTGAGCATCATGTTGGGAAGCAGTTTGTTTTAGTAACAGGACTCATTTCTACAAATCAGTTCCCTTGAACAGTTTGTTTCAGTGAGCAGATTAAAAAAAACACATTGTTTTACATCCCTGTTAGCCCAGTGTGGTGTATTTCATGCTCTAATATGTTCAAATAAATCAATAGATAGGTGCATATTCCTTTTTTTGTTAAAGGGATAGCCCATCCCAAAGTGTTGGTAACCAAACCGTTTTGGTTCCCATTGACTTCCATTGTATGAACAAAAAATACCATGGAAGTCAATAGGAACCAAAAGTGCTTAGTTACCAACATTCCTCAAATGACCTTTTTGTGTTCTGCAGGGGCAAAAACTCATAGAAGTTTGGAATGACATGAGGCAAAAGATGACAGAATTTTCATTTTTGGTTGGACTGTCCCCTTAATAAATCGTTTTTATTCTAATTCCTATTGTAACAGTTTGTTGCAGCACAGATTCAACTTATAAAATATAGTCATCATTCTGATTCAGTTAGATTTATGAACAAATAACTTTTTTGTGAAGCAGTTTAACCAGCTCAATTAAACGTCCAGACATTTCTAGTTTTCTTGGTAACATCAGTTATAAATGGGGTCTCAACATCACGCTTGTCCTGTATGTTATGTAATCAGCATCTTCATTTCAGGTTGTTTTGATGTAAGTGTATCATTTAATAAAGTCTGTGTACACGTCATGGTCTTTTTCAGTGGCGGCGCTGAAGCAGGTGCTGGTGACTCAGCTGATGGCTCAGGATGAGGGCGAGCGATTGTGCCGATCGGCCGGCAGTCGTCTCCTCAGGACCACTTCTCTACGCACACCGGTGGAGCACAGCTCCACTCGCACCCCTAGTCGAGCTCAGGACTACACCTCCGGAGATACGGGCTTCTACGAGTGCCCCGAGGACTACGGTGAGTGTTTGACCAAGAAACTCTCCTGTCCTGAGTTAATACTGGTTTATATGGAGAAGTGGACTGTCAAGATGTGGCATGGCGGGTAGTACACATGCTCCGAAATTCAGGTGTCTCGGTTGATTGTAGTTGTGCTTTCCAGCAGCTTACCTGGTTTTGGAGGGGTACGGTGGCCCAGGCGAGAGCAGTACAGATGACAATATTCAGGTCCGGAGAAAGGAGTCGAGTTTGGCCCACAGCTGTGCTGCTGACTCGGGCATCAGCCTCAAGTTCTCCTCACCCTCCTCAGGCAGCACGTCCCGCCTCAGCAGACAGGTCCTCTCACATCTACGCTGCCTGCAGGCCAACCTCAACCACCTCAAGGTCTGTCTGCTCTCACCACTCTTTGAATTTTAGGGCTCCACAATATATTAAATATTCACAGTATACTCATGATTGTTTTGTTGGCTTAGGGCTGGGCGATATATCTCATGCGATATGCATGCGCATCTCGTCAGTAAAGCCGGTTCCTTGATTAAATCCCCATCACCTGTTTTCAAATGGAGCGGCATTTAATACACGGAGCCGTAGTTCACTGAGAAGCTACGCAGTATCGCTTTCATTATCGCAGATGAATCGCCTTCGATAATGAACTCGATATTGCGTAGCTTGTCAAGGAGCCGGCTTTACTGACGAGATGCACATGCATATCGCATGAGATATATCACCCAGCCCTATGTTGGCTATATAAAATGTGATCTTGATGATTTTAGTGCACTTTTTGAGGCCATTAAATTCTTAAAGTCAGTCATTAGACTAGTTTTGTCATTTGCGATTTGGGAGCATCAGGTTTTTTTTGTTTTTTTTTTATAGTTCATACATTTTTAGCCACTATACTGAATTTTTATGACTGATACAGATCAGAATTTTGTCTAATAATCAATATGTAGAAGTAATTTTAAATGTTTTGTAATATATTGTAATTTATTAATTTATGCAATTTATTATTTTTTTTAATATATGCACAAATGTGTGTATATATATTATAAAATAAAATCAGTTTTCAAAATTTAGTTTATTTTATTTAAATGTATTTATTTATACATACATATATTTATTATTTAATAATGATCTTTATTACATTAATAATAGTTGTATCACTGTTCATGATTTAATAATCGTAATTATACATCATTTATATGTATATTATTTAATAAAACAATTAAATTTATTAATAATACAATTATTAAATTATATACATTTAATAATGATTAATAATTTATTGTTGTTTATGATTTCATAATTGTAATATATTATGCATTATAAAAATGTTGTTTATAATTAACAATACAATTATTAATTATATTTATTTAATGATAATCATTATCAATAAATATAAATAATATAATAATTAGTGGTTTCAAGCGATTAATCGCATCCAAAATAAGTTTTTGTTTACATATGTGTGTGCTGTGTATATTTATTATTAATTTATAAATATACGCACATGCATGAAAAATATTTATTTATTATATTTGTTTATATATTAAATATTTATATATAATATAAATTATATGAATATAAATGTGTAAAAGCATGTAAATATTTTCAAAATATATATTGTATGTGTGTGTATTTTTATATACATAAATATACACAGTACACACACACTTATATTAATGATTATTATCAGTGTTTCTTAACTTTCAAGCTTTTTAAGCATCAAGTAATTTAAATAATAACTTGTAATGTTTTTCAGGAGATGGAAACAAAGTATTATAATCTACTTCGCCAAAGGCCTGTTGGGTCAACCACAGATACGGACGAGAGCAGAGGTAACGTGAACACCACTGTGACTGCTAAACATTTCAGATCACACAGCCTTTGACCCAGAGTTTCTGTTTCAGGATTATTCCATCACTCTGCTCTGTCTCATTCCTCCCACAGATAAGAAGTAGAGTGGCAGAAGTTCCCGGCTCCTGTGATGACGGGGCATCGCTTCTATCCGTAACATGCTCCGCACAAGCCTGTCTTCCTCACTGCTGAACACCTCCATCCAAAAATGAGGGGAATATTCTAACAAGGCCTCTCGCTTCTGTCAGCACTCGTCAATTAGGGAAGACGGACTGTCTCCTCTCAGCCTTACCTGTCCCGAGTACATGTCCTCATTCCAACGAACGTGGGCAGCCCAGTCTCTTCTCCTTCCCCAGCAGCCCTAGCTAGAGAAAGGAGAACTATACCAAAATGTACAAAGCCTGTGTGTTTAGAAAATATATAAGTTGAGAGAGGATTTTTTTTAACTAATAATGTATTAAGCTGTTTTCTTTTTTTTAAATCTCAAGATGTATTTATTTTTCCTTTTAGTGTTTTCCATGTTTCTTGCATGCTTCTGGCTGTTGAAACTCTTAAGCTGTCTGTCGCTGTAGGCTCCAGTGTGACTGAACAGGGCGAGCGCTCCAGAATTCAGACTCTTTTCTCCCCCACAATTTTTATGCGTGGAAGCCCAAGTCTGTGCAGTACATAAAGAGAAGTTTTTGCTCAAGGCCTCCTTCAGTTACTCCAGCCAGCTGACATTCCTCCCAGAGCCCTGGACTGAGTCATTCGCCCCTGAGACCCTCCTGCTGAGATAAAGAGTGGATGGAGCTCAGGCTCTCTCGGTCTGCAGCTACATTTTGATGACTGCAAAAAGAGAAGATTGGCCATCAGGATTGAAGGTGATGCAAAACCTTGAAATAAAGATGCAATGACAAAACCTTTGTACTGATCGATTTTGGCAGTTTTTTTAAATGCAGGCATATAATGAGTGCATGTGCTGGAATGTTCGTGACACAGAATGGGAATTCGAGTAGCTTGTCAATCAAAACTGCATATAATAACTGCAAATCACTGTTGTGATTGTCCTTTAACATGGACAAGAGGAGTTGAGAAGTAGTATGTGATTTCGGTCGGAAAAAATGGTTGAGTAGTTTCATATTTCTTTTTCCTCACAACAAGACAGGAAGCTTTTTAGCATTAGTGCTACTAAATGGAGAGCAAAGATTGCGAGCATAATTAATGCTCTAATTATGTGCTGCCACGGAGAATGATCGGAAATTTAGTTTGTTTTTGAAGTCGTATAAGTCGCCTTTCTCCTCATAAACCAGCTAAATGAGTTGTGTTTTCTGCCAAGCTTTATCGTTATTCCTCATCAAGGGTACATAAAGTGGCTACCAACTAAACTGTACAGTCATCATTCACCGTTACAACGTTTTATGATCAATACCAATTTGCTTCTGCCATGATTCTTTCCTTGACACACCCAGTGTGTGAATTATACACTGACTGTCGGTGTGATGAATCTTTATAGTACTTTCTGTGAAGGATTTTGGAGTAAAGTCTAAGGTTTGGCTTTTGGCACCCATAGTCTTAAAAATCTTGCATAAAGAATATTTTAACAAAATGATTTTATTTTTTTGAATAGTAAGTAAATCTATAATAAACATAACTTTATATATGATGTAGTGATCTTAACTGCAAGGCCTCGGGCTGCTTACTGTTGTTATGGTTATCTATTCAGGTGATTGTGAATAGTTAGTGCTATATGAAAATACTAGAGGATTAAATCCGATGTTTCATCACGATACGATCTCTGACAGATTCTCCACGCCAGAGATTCAATACCTCAAAACATGGCGCGATATGATAAGGTATATATATATATATATATCACTATTGCTACTATTATGTGCCTGTTTTACACAACCAGTTAAACCTTTTATTCATTTACCAATGCAACCAAAATATAACTGACATTTAATTGATAATTGTAAATTAATTCCAATTGGGACATACAGACTACAGTTACCTTTTTATTGATAACATGATTACATATTCACACAGAAACAATAAATTATTAATTTATTGATTCTACCTAATTCTTCTTTTTCATCTTTTAAATTTTTCCTTTTTAAAACAGCCTACTGCTTATATATATTCAGACAATTTCGTGAAACTCGGTCACGAGTCAGGTGGCTGTAATTACACAAAAATTAGCAGAAAAGCAGAAGTCAAAGAATTGATTTATTCTGTTCTTTGCTTGAGACATCCAACATTATTACATGGTATAAATAACCAAGTATATGCACCAGATTTTCTTGTTGATTATACAGTGACAGGCCAGTAGAGGGCAGATAGTGCTTGTTGTCTGTCTAGAGACTCTGTGTTTGCCCATAGGGCTGCAATGACATCAGTGCTCTGGGTTTAACTGCGCTCTACAGGTTAGCCATGCAGATACAGAGCAGAGCAAGTGTTTAAAACTACAACTCCTGTTACGCTCAGTCAGTCCACCTCAGGCATTGCTCATTACCACGGCACTTGTTGCAAACCATTAAAAAAAGAAGAAAAAAGCTCTTCACTTAACCATGCTCTTGCATACATCAGTAGTGCTCATTCAAATGAGTCACAGAGCTCCATTGTAGCCTCAGTCAAGTTTCCCCTAAGCAGTTTTAGAGAGACACTCTGTTCCTCTGAAGGAAAGTGGTTACCTTTTTACTTTATGTGTCCTCCTGAGGTAATATGTCCTCATCGTTTCACCCTTAAAACACAGTGCAGTTAAGTGCAGAGAAACAGACAGTCAGCAGGATAATTGATTGTCTCAGTCTCGGCATGCACCTGTCATTTATCTAATTGATGCGCTGAGGGGGGCGAGAAGAAGGGCGAACTGTGGTGTCACATCACATCTCTCGTAGTCTCTCAGATCACCTAGACCAACCCAAGAGCCATTCCTGTTTCCATAACTCTCTGTTCCACACACTTGAAAGCAGTGTGCATGATTACACAAACATAAACTATTGAAATTTGGGCTTTATGAAGATCTAAAAAGTGCTGTGGTTCATACCAGGGTATGAGGTTCAAGTAAGACCATTAGTGAAAAATGCTTCCTAGATATAGATGAGTTTCTTTCTTCGTCAGAACAGATTTGGAGAAATTTAGCATCACGTCACTTGTTCACCAATGGATCCTCTGCAATGAATGGGTGCCGTCAGAATGAGAGTCCAAACAGCTGATAAAAACTAGTAATCCACAACAATTTTCTCCAAATCTGTTCTGATGAAACAAACTCAATTACATATATATTCACATTCATATTATCCTCGTATTATATATTGTGCTCAGCCATCTTTAGAATTTTGTCTTTTAACTTCCGTTTTTGCGGTAGCTCTATCCACCTTTTTCTTCCCATAAAAATAGGCGTGGCTGTTTGTAAATTCTTTGGGTCTAGTTTCCGGTCTCATGTCCACTGTCCAGCTATTTTTAGCTGTATAAAACAGTTTTGCTGCTTGATATTGAAAATTGTGTCTTTGCCATATTATTTTAATGTAATAACAATCTGCATGGAGGCGGGGTGAAGTTACAAGGTTTCGCTGAGGATCCAATGGCGTTAAGAAGTTCTACTGACAAGCTCTTTTGAATGCTTTTCATTGGTTAAATATTTGTAAAACAGACATAAGGAAGACCAATAGCACTGATTTAAAATAATAATAACGAAATATAGGCTTATAGAGAAATGAAGTTTGGATAATTTTCCATGGCACACCTGACTGGGCTAGGTTATGGCGACTGCCATACTCTGCCATATGGAAACGCCGCCCCTGGTTTCAGCATGAAATAAACATGAAAACAAATAAATCAAATAAAGAGTACAACTTACTGAAATCTGTCTCATGTAATCGGTCAATCAGTGTTTCAACCACGGAAAGATGTCAATATAACAGCTTGTAAAAATAATGTCACATAACGTAACAGAAAAACATATTTGGTGACCATGAACTCGTTAGTGAGCTAGAAAAATGAACTCTAGGGAGGAGAATTTTGCTAAATATATGCACCATATAACATATTCATCTCAATTTTTTACTGTTCTTAAATGTTTAATTTGTTTTAATAAATCCGTCGTTTTTTATGACAGCCACCATTTAAATGTTTATATTTAAAAAACAACAAAAAACATTTGGAGTAGAGATATAATTATGTAAATAACTTTGTTATTATAAAAACTTAAACTTAGTGGAATTTAAGTGATTGTATATAAATCAGTTAATTTTAACCTTCAATATTACAGTAATGTTGTAGTCTACCAACTGACTGTCATTTAGGGCTATATTTTACCGCATTAGTTGAGATTTTTTTTTTCCTTGAGAAAATTTGACATGTACCTGCATGTATATCAAGTTAAAGCTATATTGAATTGAATCGAATCATGAAATTTGTCAATACTTTTAGTCTAGCCTAGTAAAGTCTTCGGTCAAGTTTTGCATTGTATAACCTATACAACACTGAAGGTGCACTACAACCACTGGCTTTTTCCTTCTGCCTAAAACTGAGAAAGTAATCATGTACCACGATTTTCGATGTTGTTCTGCAGGCGCACATACATTATGTGTGGGTTTGGTTAGCGCATTCATTACAGTGGGTGTACATCCTCTCACCCACTTTCTGCCTGACATATTGTGCTACCCAGAATTTATTAAGATGAATAATCATAGTTATTTTCCACTTGACATGATGTGATACCCATATTTTAATATTAAAAATAAGTCATCCTAACAAAAAAGCACATTTATAGGCAAGCACGACAGTTAAAGTCACCCTGAGTGATTTTCAGAGTAGCAGGCCATGGCACGAACAAATACGCATGCTTGACATGAATTTGGATTTTTTTATACTAAAACAATAGTACTTAAAGGCTTGATTTCTCAAGTTAATGTGAATGGGCTGTATTATTGTCTTTTGAGACATCTGAGTTTGACCGAGAGAGTTTTTCCCAGTACAGTGAAGACAATAAGCTAGGCTATTAGAAACCTCTCAAGCTTATTATCGCGTAACGTGGCAGCAAAGAGAGAAGCAAGGAGAGGTTACGAGTCCCCCGTAGGATGCTAGTGTTTGATTATGACCTCACTTCCACCCCTCGGTGAGTAATGAACCTCTCCACTCATATTGACTCGTCTAAATGGAACGTTACCCCTCGGCATTTAGTCTCACTGGAACAGCACTCAGCTGCTTTTAATTACATAGGTGAACAAATCTGGCTTAATATAGAACGAATTAACACGCCTCCACCAAATTATTATTCAAACCACTCAGAAAGAACTCACGAGTTAGTGTGAATGACATTCATGCCATAGGAGATTGGATGAAATGAAAAGGTCATACAAGAATTATTTTTCAAGTCAACCTCAGAATTGCGTCAAGTTTACGAATGAATTTTAGCAGAGTTGAGATTTAGACGTTTATTGCTGATGATGGGAAGTACTACGACAAGCACTGGATTGATATGCAAATCAAAGTTGTCACTGGCACAATTGTGTTCATAACAAACTATTATTTAACAATACAGTTAAATAAGCTAGTGTATAAACGAGTCAATTGCGAAAGGCGAATGAGATGCATCACGAAATGCATAAAATACTACTTGAACAGGGAGAAAAGTGGCGATGATTCTAGGGGCCCCGGCTGTTCTAGGGCCTCCCCCACCAGAACACGTTTTCAGCCAGGACCACCCCATACCCTAGCTATGGCCCTGTCAATGAAATACGCATTTAATAATACAGAAAGATCATTTTATCCTCTATCATTTATGCATTTAAAAGATATATAAACCCTCTAAAAAATATATAAGTTGACTTTGAATTCCAAGAAAAAAGTCAGAATTATGAGACATAAACTCAAACCCAAATTGCACCGTTAACTGAGAATTCTGAGAAAAAAGTCAGAATTGTGAGATTCAAAAATGCGAGAGATTAACTTGAAATACAAGAAAAAGTCAGAAGTATGCTATAAATTCACAATTCTGAGATAGTTTGTCTGAATTCGAGAGCTTGCATTACTGAGAAACAACTTGCAATATATAAATTTGGAATTGCAAGAAATTAGTGAGATTGTTTCAATTACATTTTTATTTATTTTTTTAATTCCGTGGTGGAAACTGACTGCCATGTGGAACGTCTCTGTACACAATTTCTGCTATAGCGTATAGTACTGAAAATTTACGAAAATTTATGCGCTTGTTCCTCTCGTAAATAACCAATTTATGTGTGAATCGTGCTAAGTCCTCAAAAACTAGACTGACAACCATATTCTGCTGCTGTGTGAACAAGGCCTCTAATGCAGAACTATGGCAAATGTGCAAAGCAATCGATCAGCGCTGACAACAGACTACCACTGAGTAAAGACTGGTGGAGTGTCTGTACGATATGCTTCACGGCCCTTCTCCTCCCACTCTCATTGTGTTCATATCTCCGTGTCCTGTCTACAGGGAGCGCGCGGCTCAGCTCAAGTTCATACGGATGGTGCCCCATAAATTTCAGCAGCCCTTTCTCCTGTAGGGTGCCAACAACATTGATGTACTTATCGAGCTGTTGGTTGAGATGGAGTTGAAGGCGGGAGGGGGTTTAACCACTGTCTTATTACCATGGTGAGCAATCCGACACGTCTGCTTCATCATCCTGGGCCTCCTGTGTGAAGCGTTCATCTGAGAGATATGGATGCCAGGAATGACCGGTGCCCTTTCTTTGGCCGCAAAGCAATGAGATGAATGACACTTCCATCTTTTTCCATGACACTATCGGATGCCTTAAGCCCTGTTTAATTATGATGGAGACAGGGCCTGGGTGCTTTGAGTGTGACATCAGAGAAGATGAAATGAGTCATTCTAACCTTGCACTTGATAAGGTCCCATGCAGTAAGAGTCAGGAAAATTCTGCTCATGATTTGGCACTTTGCTGGTTTATTACTGTGGACCACTTACTGTTCATTCACAGACCGCTGATACAAAATTGGAAAGCATTTGTAAAAATCACAAGCTTCAAACAGACTGCAACAAAATTTCCAGAAGTCAGGGTGCATAGGATTTTATCACTCAGCCAAAAAACAAAATTGTTTACCAGCTACTCAGTTGGCATTATCTCTTGTCTAATCATTGTAAAAGTGTGCCATGTTAGTGGCATCATACAGAGCTTTGAGGTTCAGAATATACTGTAAAAAAAAAAATCCGGTAGCAATATTTTAATTTTAAAGATTTAACTTTTATATTTACATTTAAAAACTGTACTTCATTACCTTTTATAATATTAATATACTTATTGTAATCTATTTAGCACCTTTGTAATATACTGATAACCACCAAAAGCAGGTGGTGATAGTAACATGATGAATCAAAGCTCATCACAAGCAGCTTTTCCACGAGTTGAGAAGGAAAATACGAACATTTATAGAATGTGCTGTGTCATTCATACAAGCAATAAACACCATCATAACACACATCAAACTGAAATAATGCAATAAGCAGTCATTTATCGACATTAAATGTTAGATACAACCATAATGTACACAATTGATAAGAAAAAACTAAGAAAAGGAAAGTTACTTTTAAAAGTAATGCATTACAATATTGCACTTAACTAATTGCATTACTTAGTTACTTTTTTTTGGAAAGTAATGTCTTGCATTACTTTTGCATTACTTTTTCTCATCTGAGCTGGACTTGTTTTTAATATAAAAAGTTCTATTTTTGGCAAATGTAAACTGAATTGGTTCATCGAAGGTCAGCAGCAAAGATATTGGTTAATAAAATGGGGTTAAATACATAAAGGATATTTATAATTTAACAATTATTGCAGGTTTGCATTACACTTTAATCATTTTGAGGAATACTGAATCTGTATTTGTGCAAGTGAAATGAGTAAATGCATGTTAACATTTAAACTTGTAATGCTTTACCACCAACACTGGTGCTACAGCCACAAATTATGCATGAACGCTTGAAATTACCAATGAGATCACATTGTTTTAGCAGTATTTTCTGTACATCCATTCTCAAAAATGATTAATGCACTCATCATTTTATTTATTTGTATAAAATAGCATTGCTTCAGATTTCCCCCCCCCCAAATGGCACATAAAAACAAAAAGATTTACGACTGGTCATTTCCCATGTCACTCAGACAGTCTCTTTCTGTTTAAACAGCTGAATCTTGACCAGAATTAGCTGCATTATAAACCAAAACTATATGCCAAGAGGTGAACATGTATTATGCACAGCCTGGCCAAAAGTTGAGGTCTTTGATATGAGGGCGGCATATGATACATATGTTCCTGCCACTCTTTATCCATTTGAAAAGCATGCCCAGCAGTGAGATAACAGGAGGTGGAATGAATGGCTCTTTGGGAATGTTGAATTGTGTGTAGGTGACAAAAAAGGTCAGGTGATTTAATCTATCTGAAACACTGTCACAGCATTCTGATCAATACACTCTCATGCTAATGTCAGCGTGAGGAGACAATCCTCGCTACGAGTAGCAGGTGGATAACAAAAGCCTGACTGGAATTAAAATGACTTTTGTGCTGTTGTCTGTTACCTTTGCAGGTCAAACTCAATACGGAGCCCTTCTAAAGAGGCAGTCAGACATCCTGCTGTCCACTTTAATGCATCTGATAGCCTTCTGGCTTCTGCAGGAAAAGGGCACCTGTTAGCCAGTATTGCCATTCTTCCAACGGCCCTTACCGCTGCTGAAAAGTTCAATGCGCCTTTTACCTACAATAATGAAAGGTTTGAGAGATACAGAAACACACACTTAGTGAGGAATGAACAGGTTCCACATGTATTGTAGTTTTATTTTTAATTCTGTGTTTAAAAAGAGAGAAATTGGTAGCTTCTCCGCTCGAACTGTCTCATTACAAATGCTCTTACGATAAATTCAATCCTCCTGATAAGAAAAAGGCCTGTTGACTCTGGTTAGCCCTTAATAATGGTTTAAGCTTTTGACTGACACCTAAAGCTAATCGTGTAGACCTTGAGTAAACCGACATACACGATAAACGGAAAAAAAAACTGTTCCAAGGTTTCCAAAGAGTGAAGATAATCATAAAATGAGGGTCGTCAATTGAACAAAGATCTTAATCAAATTAATTACATGATAGGCTAATTAATTAATTAAATTAACTGCATGGTGCCACTGGTTTGGTGAGGTGAGTCATCATGATTAAACATGTAACACATTATTAGAATTCATTGTAATTTAACAAGTTCAAAATAAAATGCATCAGAAATATGGCCCTTGAGATGCAATCCGTAGCTTCAGATAGGTGGACAGATGGAAGGCTTTTTGTTTATGCTCATTTTGTTTTCCTCAACATATCACCCATGAGGTTCGGTTATTGTAAGTAGAGCTTGGCATGTGTAAACATAGATATGGTCTGCTTATACAATATTAATAACTGTTTAAAGAGGGGTGAATTTGCTATCAAAGCAATTTTTATTGAATAGAATGTTGGTCCTATTTATGCTTAGTCACTGTGTGTCTTATTTCAAATGTATTACTTTTAATATTTTTTATTTAATATTCCAGTTACTGTTCTATGTGCTATATGCTGTGCTACATGTGCTAGGCACACTACAAACTATTCCTTTAAAATCAGTTTAACTAATTTCATCTGATTGCATAATTGTTCTAAACTCTCATATATCATGAGAGAGTGAATGGCAGTTTTGTTAAATGAACATGGGTCTCGGTTTTATGGCTTCAGAACACTAGGCTTTCTGTGGTTGGATATTGGGAGAATGCCAGAGCCGTTACGCAGCTGTCTGAGAGAGGAGAGGAATCTATACTTCTGGCTGACACAAACACAACAGCACAGCAGTGCATTCAGGCCCAGGAGATTGGCTGATTCATAACTAATGAATATTTTCCAAGCCTGCTCAGGTTGCACATTACACTTCAGGAGCCACTGAACCAGTTCTGGTTAGCCCCTCATGAAATCTACACTTTAAAAAAAAAAAAAAAAAAATCACTGATTGCAAGGGGAAAAAATGCAGAATGGATTTAAATATTGTAAACTGTGTTAAGCTGAGCTGAGAGTACTACAATCTAATTGGCAGCTAAAAGGCTTATTGGCAAATCACAAAGGCTGACAATACTAAGCTCAGAAGTCTGCTCGCAGCAAATGGTCTCTTGTCAAATGTGCATGTTTGCTGTGGTGCAAATTGCCTGGTCGGTGAAATATAATATTAACTATTGTCAAGGGATAATAAACTGCCAATAACCTGAAATCTGTACTTCCAGTGGTTCTCGAAGTATGTTGCACACACTCCTACATTAATTTTCACACAAACAAATCTAAAGTGTTGATGATAGAAGAGAGAAGCAATGAGGTGTATGTGCAGTTTCTTCTTCTCTGCCTTCTCCTTATATGGTGTTGAGTGCACTCGTTGTGCATATTTAAACACATTGTCATTCTTGCTGATGCACCATATTCAGGTGGATGTGGACAAGGTTTTAACTTTAAAGTTTTGTCTGGTTTTACACACAAAACAATTAAATGTCTTCAGAAGACTTGGAATAATGTGAACAAACCATATGGACTACTTTTGTGATACTTTGTATCATAAAACAGGGACTACTTTATGATAATATGTGCGTTCATGTATTCACAGATGAAAACATCATAGTAAATTGCAGAATATTTTAATTTTCAAAAAACATGTTTTTTTTATGTTATCATGGTTTAGTTAGCTGTATTTTTAAGTTATTTTTTAACTTAATCAAAATAACCCAACTGCAGTTTGATTGAGATTAATTGGAATGCACAATGACAAAACATGATTTTTGAAAATTGTTAAAAATGGAGTTATCTGTTTTTGCAAATGAACTCTTCATATATTTGTGTATATGTGTGTGTGTATATATATATATATAGTGTGTATAGATGGATATAGATATATGTGTGTGTGTGTGTGTGTGTGTGTGTGTAAATGCACACACACACACATACGTATTATATATATATGTGTGTGTGTGTATGTATATGTATATATATATTCTGACTTTTTTCTCTCCATTACGAATACAAATTTATATCAGGCCGATTTATGAATATTTGGTCTTGGTAATATGGCATGTTGATGGTGTGTTGGCACAGGCTACAGTGAGTATAGTTTAAAGTTGCAGTGGTAGTGAATGTGATATTGGTGATATTTACATGACTCACTTAAATCAACAATTCTTAGAGTGTTTGTGTTTTTCTTTTAGTACATCTGGGAGTGTTTGTAGTTATACCCTTGCCCACCCTGGAGACACTGCTGTTCTGAACATATGCTTCACCAGGCATTGATGTCAACCTCAATAAAAATATGACGTTCCATCAGGTACACCGAAGACCCAGCACACCAACTCCCCGGCCGGGATCAGTTCCCACAATCAATAGGACCAGTGTTCTGTGCACAGAGACAAAGATAAACAACTCATCCTCATGTTAGATGGTCCGCAAAAGCAGTCCTGGCAGAGACTTTTATGAGCGCAAACATCATAATGCAGTCTCAAAACACTTGCCCCAACAAAGTTGACCATGAATGACTTCCAGCTCAAAAGAATCCTTTTCAGTAGCAGAAGTGTCACCTCTCTTTTGTCCAATTCATTTCTCATTTCAGCCATATTTGTGCGTGCTGCACTGCATCTTGTCTACTGACGCTAGAATATTGTCAAAATGCGGGGATCATTTACGGCTAACGCTCTGCAGCCTAATGTGCGTCTGCATTTCGCCCCAATGCATCATTTCTTCAACTGGAGCTTTTGATTGATGGCCTGCGCCATTCCAAACACCATCCCGTCTGTAACAATGCATCACCTGTTGTGCTCTGGTTTGCAGTTTCTATTTGAAATTATTCTGTGATAATGAAGTGCAAATGCCCTTGGTTCTGGCATGAGATTGAACTGCCTCAATGTAACAACCTTTCTACAGGCAAATCATCTCCTTGGCCTCTCGAGTTAATAAATCTAGGTGCTATGAAGAGAAAAGACCGTCAACAGATTGTCTTTTGCCATTGTTGATGGATGAAATTTCGCAGCGACCCCTAAATCCTCCCTGTAACAAGTCAGTGTATTTGATAAAACAAGAAATATCTGTGCTTTATAGATGATAAGACAGGAAATCATATTCATCACCCCAGGAACAGACGCACACTACATCTGTTTACCACCGCATGGGTTGTCTTAATTTCTCTCAGCATAAACTTATGTAGCTTGTAATGGAAACTCAGTGACTTAAACAGTAAATTTAATGATCACATTCTGTTGCTTTAGGTTCACTGCCAGGGGAATCCGAAAGATGCCTCAAATATTCAGATTTAGTACAAAAAGTATAGGGTATAAAGATAAAGCTTCGTATCATATGAGGTACAACAAACATACTTGGAAAATATGACATTTCGGATTTCATTTCAACTTAATACAGAACAAATCTGTTGCCTCACAGGCTGTTTTTGAAATATAGATTCCATAGAACAAAAGTACTAGATGATAACTTTCAAACTTGGCTCACTTAGATATGCATAATGTGAATGTTAAATCATTGGCTCGAATCACACAGTCACAACTGATTTGAGGTTAAAAGTGCCATTACATCTTTGGAAATTAAATGTCTGTTCTCTCTGTTCTTTTACTGACAAGGTGAGTATGTGCCTTTATGGAAGATAAAGTGGATGTACATTTGTAGATTTCATTATACTTGCTAGTCCTCCCTTTTTATAGATGTCAGATGTTTCCTATATGAGAAAGACTCATGAAGAGTCCCACTGGGTGAAGGCCTTTGACAGCATATACTAGAGAGGAGTAAGTAGGCCCACGCAGAACCAGAATTCTTCGAAAGTGGATTAAAATAAAAGTACAATGTCTTATTGGTAGCTGAAAGCATTATTAAATGCAAAATATTTCATTAATAAACAAGGGGGTTGGGGATTTGTTGAATTTTGTTCAAATTCTGCTGATGGGACAGTGATTTGACATTATTATTCATCATTTCCTCTTTACTAGTTATAGCATGAAATAAACATGAATGAACATCAGAAGGTTTCTTGTTTGCACCACAGAAAGACATCAAAACACCATTTATCAAGTTAAACTCCACCAACGTTAATCTAGCAGATTCTGCATTATGATTGGTCAGATCTCCTGTCAGTCAAACTCCCGGTGAAGGGCGAAAGACTTGACTTGAACGTGACAATGATTTGAGCATGTTTTTAATTTCTGAAGTAAATTTTAATTTGTTTTTGTTATCATTTCTGATGCAAACATAAAGAAACGAGTCAAATGATATTCTTGACAAGAAAATTTAATTAGGTTTTTGGAATATTATTGTTATTATTTATTAGATTTTTAACAAAACTGCTTCACTTAATGTAAACTCATGTCTAGAAATGATTGGAGTACATTAAAAGAAATGACATTTTGGTATTCATCCAAATGCCATCTTTAGTTGTAAAAAAGCACTTATTAATATTTAAAAAACTTTGACTACCAAGTCAATGCAGAAAAAAGAAACATAAAACAGGACCCCTGCAGACCCTTTTGAGTCATGACTGCATGTCAAGGTGAAAATATCTCTTAAAATTTCAGATAATTTGACCTTTTTATGACAAGACCAAAAATATTAATAATAAATGTTAATATATAATAATATAAATGTTAACTTTTTTAAAATAATCTTTTTCTTTATCATGGACACACTTATTTGACACAGACCCAGAAATCTGTAGAGCTTTCCAAGTCATCAGTTTAGCAGAGCCTCCCGCTGCCCCTTTCCTCACCCGTTCTCTGGGAGTTCAAAGTGTGCACCTCTATTGGAATGACAGGTTGCGTGATTGGTGTGTGTTTGAGGGAAAAGGTCACATAGCTTGACATCTGTTCTTATTATCCAGCAGCGTAAATCGACTCTGGGACCAAATGTCAAGAAAACGTGGATTAGATCCAGCTAAGATAGTAAAGGGCTCTGTAAGAACTAGGTCTTCATTAAAGCTACATCATAAAAGGCACATTTGTTGTCTCTCTTTGCTCCGAATCACAGATGCGTATCTCCTAACTACAGTTATACATCAGTTTAGCCTAAATCTAGCTCTCAGTCCGTGGAGATTTGTCCTCACTTAGCAGAGCTACAGCCTTGCTGATTCATAGGCAGTTCTACAGGGATGCTGACACACAAGCTATTGAACACCTGCACTGCTCACTGACTCAAGGTTTAGAAAATGCATTAAATTTTAAATACATCATTAAGGGTGGTGGGATAAATGAGAGGCCTCATTAATTATTGTCTGCAAAAACTTGCAGGGTCTGTAGATGTGCTATTTGTTGTTATTGACAATGATTAATCATTTCTGCAGCGCACGTGAGAGTAAGATTAGTATTTATTTTGAGTCTAGTGCACACTATTTAACCATTTCAAGAGGTAATTGTACTGAGAACCACAGATGGGACAAGAAAGAGTGTCTTTGATCTCATGTTGATGTGGGAATTTCCTTTTTGGGCAGTGGAGTAGCCTAAATGAAACAGCTCTCATCTTCTGCACCCCTCATCTGGTGTGTGTGAGTTTGCTGATGCTGACAACCTGTTTCCTGAAAAATGAATTTCTGCTGTCACTCATGTGAATCACTTTGGCAAATCGTTATTCATCCGTGATGATTCTGCTTGGGCTGAGTAAAATTTGCAAAATGTTTAGAAGTCCATGTGGAGTAGCAATGGGAAGATGTGATTCATGAATTACTCATTGGCACCAAACAGAGGGTACTTATGTCTAATGCAAATGATCAAAGCATGTTATGTACACCTGATGAGAAATACGGGGGATGTTTGGCTCATACATAATATGATGGAGCAAGAAAGAGAGTAGGCTAGAGAACGCTGCTTTGACTGAGGAGGCTGCTTGTGTGCTGCCTGCATGGGAACCGATGGCCAGTTAATGCAGGATTGGATTCATTTAAAAAAAATACCCGAACCGAATGATTTGTGAGACATTCGGTTAACAGTTCTCGAACGTGCTGATGGAATACCATACAGTTTTTCCTCCATCATTCAGCGGCACCTCAACACGCTACAAACGAAACACAGCCTACCGCGCAACCAGTGAAGTTCGATTACCAACCTAACGACTCCTATGAGTCGGTTCTTTTAAATGAATCATTACCACAGTGCGACCAAAGATATTTCGCGAGCGAGTGACTCTTGTGAGCCGGTTCTTTTGAATGTACTGTATATCCAAATCGCTACCAGCGTAGTCCGTTTCCCCAAACGAATGAATCTTTTGAGTCGGTTCTTTTTAGTGACTCGGAAGACCATTTCCCCGAACAAAAAATGACTCTTACGAGTCAGATGTTTATTGAATCAAAAGACGTTTGATTCAATCGGAGGCGGTTACTAAATTTACTTGTTAATTTCGTCATGTCCAGCTCGAAATGGTGAAGTTATATGTTTTATGGCTCGAGATTTAAATCGTTGTAGCTGAGTGGTTATTTGCATGACTGCTTATTTGTAATCAGTATTTTATATAAATTAGTTACATTTGACACCCCATTTCTATTTGGAATCGTGTTAAATGCAAATTATTGGATTTTGTCGCGTCTAAAAAGTCCCTAAAGCTTATAAACAAGTTTTTGAAAGACTTTTATTTTTGTTGAATTCCGAATTATCTCGGTATATCTCATAGACTTCTGATAGTGAACCCAATAAGAATTTCCCTGATTTCTAAAGAATCAAAACAGTAGCAAAAGTAGGCTACTAAAAGAGCCGTTAATGGAATCGCCAAGGTAACATGAATCATTAAGAAGAATTGGAATCGCATCCAGAATCATTCTTATTTTCATTTCCCATCCCTATATTTGACAGTCTAACTTGCATTCCTATCATTTGCAATAAAGCCTACAAAGCCAGAGCTGCACTGAGCGGAGTGGGAGATCGTGTGTAGAGAAGAGAGCAGCGTGAAGGAGTGAGAGCTGGATCAGTGCAGGTCCTGAAGCACAAGAGAGAAGAGAGAGAGCTATTGGGCTCTTATCACACGCGTTTAAAACCGTTATTTAAAGGGACTCATTTCTGGAAAGAGCAAGAAGGAAAGTGAGGAAAAGAGAGCAAAAGAAGACCGCCATCCGATGTTTGACTTAATTTGACATGAGAGAGGATATCTGTTTCATTTATTTCTCACTGGGATGCGGATTTTTGTCCTTCTTTTCTTGACAGCGTGCGTCTGCCCCGCATCGCTCGTATCATACGGATATATATACGGAGAGCAAATTAAGATGAAGTGGCCTTCGAAAGTAGTTTTTGACGGCGTACCGCTCGCTAGGGTTTTATTTTTTCTTTAATCGTGTTCAACAGCGGTGCACCGGGCACGAGGGAACGGCGGGAATTGATAGGGCACGCGCGCAGTGCTTATAAAACAACAGCTGACCATTAAAGCTCACATCAAGCCAAATAAAACACCACCAGAAGAAATAACACCATTGATTTTGTTACACAGAAAATGCGGGGGCATAGAAACGACGAGCTTTAAAACAGGTAAGACGATTCGCATCATTGCTTCATGCAGTTACGGTCTATTCTGCATTTAGTTTATTCAACATGTGATGGATTGGATTGCATGGTAAATTGCTGTAGATCGCGAGACTTTAATGCTGTGTTTGGATTTACATCATTCTAATTCTGTGGACACGGCATATGAATTATAGATACTGAAGCAGCATGCAGATTGGCTATACGCTAAACTTGAATATCATTATGTGCAATTTTAAACATTTAGTAGCCTTATGTCACAAATGAATTTTAAAGTAAATTAGCACATTTTCTCCGAATGGTCTGCATTAGCCACAGCAACAATTGATAATCAATGAACACGGCATGATTTGCATGACAATTAGATCGGTCTTTTATTATTATTTAAGTGGTGCTAGTTTATTCATACTGAGCACGGGAGAGTTACTATGACACATTTTGGTGTAGCTACTATTTCATATGCATCCAGATTTATGGGGGAAAAATAGCTATATGAAAGGCAGAAGATTAGGAAGATGCCTGTGATGCAAGAAACTTAATTGTTGTGCTCTGTATTGGTTCCAAACAGCATTCAAAGTCGAATATCGAATCTTCATCTATTAAAGTGACCTTAAACCAGTTATGGTGGTTTGTTTTATAGGTGTTATGTGTGCACAAGGCACACGTTATAATGCATTAGCTTGTGCAACATGTGTGTCTTAAACTTTGTAGCATCTGGTTCAGCTTTTACACAGAATTACAATTATTTTTGAATGATTTGAAAACCACCTTGGTAGAACTGAAATAACTTGATGTATTTGAGAGCTTCGTCAGGTTGTGTTGAGGGCTTTTGGCTGAAGATGAAGGTGGAATGGGTGTCATCTTTGCACCCCCTGGTGGATAATGACAAGCGAGTGCTGGAAAAAAAAGAGTCGATTTCTGTTTTAATGTCAGTCATTATTATTGCTTTCAGTGTGTGAGCTTACTCATACAGTGTTGCCGTTTTGTTAAAAAAGTGGTTAGATTCTTATGTAAAGCCCTAATGTTCATGAGTGCTTAAGTGGTGTAAAGGGTGAATACTGTAATGTCAACACAATGCTTCTTTTATAACTATAAGGATATTCCGCTCTTCTCCTAAATGCATCTTTAACGTGAACTGCAAACTTAGAAACTTTGGTCTCAATGACTAGAATCTTTTGGATTCTCACTCTCATACGATTGGACTCTCTGTCGGTTACATTGTTACACCAATAGGTGGCAACAAGTGAGTGTCTTTTGTGTTTGAACGAGTCATGGAGTCCTTCACTCAACCGAGTCCATAATCCTCTGTTCAAATGGATTGTGTACAAATCTAATATGAGACCATAGAAATAGAGTTAATCATCATTTTCTGCACAAATGACAATAAGGCTTATGTGTTATTTTATTATCATCCCTGGTGTTGTCCACCACTTATTATGTTTATGAAGCAAACGATGAAGTTTAGAGAAACAACAACAATAACTTTAATTAATTAATTAATTTTTTTTAATTAAACAGTACAAACATTACGACAGTACAGTTACAATTATACACAAAGGCAAAAAAAAATATATATATATATATATATATAAAATTGAAGAATATACACTCAGACTTGCCAGGGTTAACAAAAAAGTAAGGTAATAAAATTACATCTTAAGAAGACACAAAGGATGAATACAGAGATACAGTTTTCATAGCTTTCAAATTATTAGAATTTTGGATAGTTTCCACATACTGATCTAAATCAACTTTGAACAAAGAAAATAGAGGTTTAGAGCCAGTAAACTTTTGTTTATGAAATTTAGCTAACAGAAAATGTAAATTAATTATGTAATATTTCCTGTATTTTCTTTTGAATAGTCAAACAAGCCAAAGAAAGCATCCTTAAAACAGAAAGAAAAGTCACTTACAAAATAAGATTGGATAAACACTAAAAAGTCTGACCAAAATTTTCCCGTGTAGTCTTGCAAAAACAGTAACACAGTTTCAAATCAATATAAGTCAGTGCATGTGAACAGCAACGATTCATTTACTGAGAAGATTCATTTGTGTCCCAAACAACTCTACTCTATCCTGTCACCTTCTCACATTATTTTGTTAGCGCAGACAGTGTGGGCAGCCGTGGCCTAATGGATAGAGAGTCGGACTTGTAACCCAAGGGTCATGGGTTTGAGGCTCGGGTCTGGCAGGGATTGTAGGTGGGGGGAGTGAATAACCAGCACCCTCTCCACCCTCAATACCATGACTGAGGTGAGACCCTTGAGCAAGGCACCAAACCCCCAACTGCTCCCCGGGTGCCACAGCATTGGCTGCCCACTGCTCCGGGTGTATGTTCACTCCTGTGTGCATACACTTGGATAGGTTAAATGCAGAGGACAAATTTCAAGTATGGGTCATGATACTTGGCCACACACCACTTCCCTTTCCCCTAATAGCTCTTTAACAAAATCCTTTACACAAAGTCAGCAGACCTTCATCATGTTCAGCGTTGGTATGAGGATCATATAAGTGGGCCATTTCTGTAGCTAAACAGCTTTTCACGGGCTAGTGACGCACTCACGGACAGGACCGTACAGAATCATTTTCTGTGCTGACTGAAAGCATAAATTAGACAACATTTTTAATAAATATTCAAGGGAAGGAGGATTGACAGGATTGATTGATTAACAGGCAATTAAACTCTGCAGGAAGCATTCACTGTTGGCCTGCTCATGGGGCACATTTAATGTATGTCTTTACATTGCGAAGCATTACTGGTAGATGCAATCATTGTTGGTGAGTAACGTGCTCTGTAGAGGAAAAATCGGCAGAGAAGTATTTTTTCCCCCCATGGTAATTAAAAGAAAGTCTTTGTTAGAGAGTTATATGCTATTTGAACCAAATCAACCAACTACAAGGTGAATCACAACATTACAAACTTTGATTTGATGCAAAAAAAAAAAAGGATAAAGAGACAAAGGTACAAGGCTGTGCATGTAACAAATGAGGAAAGAGAACTGCTATTCAACGAAGCACTATGGATGAAAATCAAAATCAAAAATAATGGGTAAATATGAAATTATTGATTTAAATATGTTTATTAATATGAAGAAACAGCATATTTATACATGTATTTAAGTTGTTTGAGACCATAGGACTCTGATACAGTACGTGATTTGCATTGCTTCATGGTAGTGGGTGGGCACCAAAGGTCTTTTGGCGCAGTTTGCTGATTCTTTGATTGATGGAAATATTTTTATATTTAAAAATGAATTTTTTTTGACCATGAATCCCACTTTTAATCATGAATATTGAATAAATAATTTTAAATAATGCAGACTAATGGCTTTATGAAAAGCAATTAACAATTACCTAGCTCACAGTAGGTCTATCATTAAAGGTTTATAAGTTATCGTTAAATCAGTTCCCCTTCGGAGAAAATAAATGGGATTTTTACTTCTTGATACTTTTGATTTCCCCCTTTACAAACCAAGCCCAAAATATATGAGCTGTGAAGTTTGTGCCATTATATATCAACATGGTCAAACATCCAAAATTTTATTAAAATGTATTGGTAATATATAGTATAATGTAAAATATGAAATGTTTAGTGCAGTGCTCTGCTGTATTTCAAAGGAACAAAGACATACACTTTATCTCATTTATTATTTACTGGCATATTTATTTTACATGTAATAAAGTCTGCAAAGTAAAGTCTGCTGCAGGCATAGGCATGCTTGAATGGGTTTCTAGAAGGCTTCTTTTATCGTCTTGTTGCAGAATTGCTTGTATATGTATTTTTTACTGGCTGGTGAAATGAAATATCAGCACTGGAGTTTTTGCCTTATTTAATGCATAAAAATACTAAAACAGTACTATATCAGTGGCATAGGTTTGGGGCAGGACTACATGTTTGTCCAAACAATGGAAGGCTCCCTGTTTAGGGAGACCTGTTTGTAAAGTTATTATTGCAGTTCTGTTTGGTGCAGCTAATGGTGCCCAAGTCACTTACAGCAGCTTTAAAGGTACAGTAATGATTTCTGGCATTGGTAGTGGGTCTGCTGTAGTTCAGTGATATCACCAGTGTGTAATTATGGCTAAAGGTGGCTAAGGCGAGTGTTTCTTGGACTGGTACTGCTGATTTGCATTTGTTTTCATAGAAAGCCCTGTCCCAGTAGACAGAATGTGCCCAGCAACTGAACAAACACGATTAAAAGGGCACACAAAAGCCCACACAAGTTTGGAGTCTGAGTGCCTGGCGGGTAGCGCATATGTATATGCACCTGACAGAAAACAGAGTAAGATGCATGATCTCATTGGATGCCTAATCATTTGATGGATAGGTCATGGAGAAGCACAACTCTCTGTTGTAGTGAAGGTTAACCAACATGGTGTGACAATTTGTCTGTATCCATGAGGTCGGTCTCCACAGAATTGAGACAAGGGCGTCATTCAGCACTTTCTGTGTTGAGGGCCACTCACAGGACATTTGCCAATCTGTGCAACACCCATGAGACCAGCCCTTCACAAACTCAACACTCAGCCCATTTTCCTAGCTAATGACAACACTTTTTGTACAGTTATTGATTGAAAAACAGTAGTGATGCTACCGAACATGCTTCTGTGGTGTCTAGAATATTTTCAATAGGGATGCACAATACCTTTTTGGTTATTGAATAATATTATAGTTTTAATTTTATAACATAATATTTATTTTATGTTAATCAGTATTGGAATAAAAGTTGATACATTCCTATTCAGTTTGCCTACAAATATATATAAATATATAGTATATATATATATGCTATAATATTGTGATGGTTAAATTTGCTTGTACTATTTTAAATAACTGATTTAAGTTTTAATTTATTAATTGGCCACAACACAATTATATTATCAGTGTATCAGTATTGAACATAATTTTATTACATACTTTCTTTTCAGCTGGAACTTTAAATTGAAACAGATTGATTTGTGTAATATATTTAATTAATACTGAAGATAAAGGCATATGAGTTGAAATTTGGTATTTAGTTGACTGATTTGTTTTTTTTTCATTTAAAATGTTTTTTTTTTCATAATATACACAAGTCAGTTTAAAAAAAACACTAATAGTATATTCTATTTAATATTAATATCCAGTTTTCGTACTGTAATGTTTACACACACACACACATACACACACACATGTTTGTTTTTGTGGTTTACGGGGACTCTCCATAGGCGTAATGGTTTTTATACCGTACAAACTGTATTTGCTATTGCCTTACACCAACCCTACACCTAAACCTACCCCTTACAGGAAACTTTGTGCATTTTTAGATTTTCAAAAAAACACCGTTTAGTATGTTTTTTAAGCCTTTTGAATTACGGGGACATAGGCACTGTCCTCATAAACCACCTTCAAATTGTAATACCTCTGTCATACCCATGTCATTAAACAAATTTTGTCCCCGTAAACCACAAAAACCAGTACACACACACACACACACACACACACACACACACACCCACACCATATAATAGTTGTACTGTGTTGCAATGTTATGATGCTTAAATTCACATGCACCATTTTAAACAATTGGATTCAGTTTTTTGCACGTTTTTTTTGTTTTAATTTTAATTTATTAATCACAATAATAAGATTATATTATCAACTTATCATTATTGGACATCAGAAATAATTTCAATACATGGAACTTTACTTTAGTTGAACCAGATTGATATGTAAAATAGAGACAAGTCTTGAAATATTATATCAAGCCTTGAAATAGTCTTGAATTCTTTTGCTGACACTTAATGGTGGAATAATAATAAACATGGCAGCAACGAAAGCAAACATTCAAAATCATGACATGCTAAAACCATAGAGAATTGTTTGTGCTTTCAAAGCCTCCAGCAGCTAAGGCCATTTCAGAATCCATATGTCAGTCAATGAGCAGAATATAATGTCAGAGAGCATGACATATCCATATCTATCCTCTGTGTCTCGTATTGATTCTGTGGTCAGTAGTGTTTAAGTGAATTTTCCAGGCCTCTCCTCTCCAGAGCAGCCCAGCCCAGCGCAGTCAGTATATCGTAGTTAATAATTATTGGCACAAATCAGTTTAGCCCAGGTGAATGGCTTAAAATTGCAGCTGCTATGTTATTTTCCTTGAGGCTTGCACAAAATATAATTCTTTGCAGTTTATTTAGCTTTATTATTATTATTATGCAGCATGGCTTTTGCACAGAGTTGCCACCGTTAACTCCTTGGCTTATGAAGCATCATAACAGTAGGCTTGAGAGTTTGAAGTGTGCTATTTGAATTTAGCAAGATGTTATTTACAGGCATTTGATTTCAGTGTTTTGGCTGTCGAGCACATTCTGAATGTCACCCACCCTCCGAAAATGCCTCTTTCATGTTGCCCTGGAAGTGTCAGTTGTCAGATGTGTCTCCAGCTGAGTTTCCTTTCAAGGCCATTCGAGGTCACATGAGCTGCTTTTTCCTGCAGCATTTTGAAGTCACTTTTTTATCAACTTTGTGCACCACCTTTGTAGCGCATCTCATCAAGTTCAGGCCTAGCAGTCGTTGCCATGACAGCAGCTAGCACTTTGTGTCACTTTTGTGATGAGAGCGAATGACGTGCATATATCCTATGAGACATCGTTGAAGTTTAAGTAGTCTAATATCTCAGAATTAGCAAATATGCATCTGTCGACAGCGAAAAAGCGGCCCAAGGATCTTTTCATGATAGCAGATTCCCTGCAGGGAATTCATAACCGGCGAGTGACTGAAGTATCGTACATGATCTAATGCTTCTGGTTGAATGAACCAATTCTGCATTCACTTAAGGAAGACTCAGGGTGAACATAAAATATTGTTGTGACTTAAAGCATGTCACATCTTCTAATTGACTGATAAATTAAGGAAATGCGTTTTTAAAATGACCTTCTAGGTTTTACACGGTATAAAACAACCTAGAGGCTGGTCTTATTTAATGCCTGAGGACTTTTTTCATCAATCTTGGTAACATCTAATTTTGTCCTTTCAGATCTCGCAAGGGCCTGGCATTGAAACAGTGTTCATTTAAAGGGATAGTTCACCCAAAAATGAATATTCTGTCATTCATTACTCACCCTCATGTCTTTCCAAACCCGTAAGAACACAAATTAAGATATTTTTGATGAAATCTTAGAGCTTTCTAACCCTGCATAGACAACAACGCAACTACCACGTTCAAGGCCCAGAAAAGGAATTAAGGTAATCAGGTTCAACTGTTATAACTGTTATTAAGCTACAAGAATACTTTTTGTGGCCAAAGAAAACAAAATAATGACTTTGTTCAACAATTTCTTGTCAGTTGCATTGGAATACATTACGTGTTTTTTGCCCAGATTTTTGTCCAATTTACAGTCTGGGGAAGACAATGCTAGTTGACAGATTTCATAAGAAATAGGGCAGATTATGATGGATTAAAACTTAAGTTCTCATTTAATTTATTATTTACTGTTTTTCTCAAACCAGTTTATTGTTTTAAAATCTTTCTGGATTTGAAAAATCGTGCAGTACAGCTGCACGATTATGACAAAAATCATAATTGTTGATTTTTCCCTTGAGATTGTAATTGCGATTATTAATAACGATTATTTTGAACAGATTTATGCCATTGTTTGAAGCTGCATGCCATATTTTTATATAAAATATATATTAAAAAAAAGGCTGAAAACACTCTTCCTGAACTTTTATTGCTTTTCTATAGCATTGAGCCCCAAATGTCAACTATACATTGGTTTGGTTTCTTC
>JAFVLL020006163.1:0-32081 GCA_021397915.2 Tor tambroides | reverse complement strand
ATTAGACAGATATGACGTAATACGTCCCAGTGAGAAGATGAGAGGAAATAATCACATATTTCTTTTCTCTAGCATCCAGAGCGAGTATTGGGTGTCAGCTCTGCTTTTTGTTTAATGTTCTAGTTTTTACTGTATGTGGGACTGAGAAACTGCTCTCAGACCAGTTCAAAAGTTTAACTTCAATTCAGAGAGGAGCCATTATTTGGACCACTGATCGGGGCATGAGAGGAAGAATAAAAATGTAATTTGATCTAACATCTAACATCTACCTACATTTTTGCTAAACTCATACTACACATACAATTCGCTGCTGTTTCCAGCTGAAAAGAACACTAGTGGCAGTAAAACACCAAGAACTTTTATTCCTTCTCACACAAATTATAATCTCAGGGGCTGATTAATAAAGACTTATTTGAGCATGGCTCCTACGTATGGTCTTTCTGACATGGTAAACTTGCTCGGTAGCTCACCTGGTACGTCATTGCATTTGTGATGTGGATTGCTCGGGTACGAGTCTGGAGTCACGAAACTCCATAAACAAGCCCTAGGATTGTTAGGCTACGTTCACACTGCAAGCATTAGTGCTCAATTCTTATTTATTGCTTAGATATGATTTTTTTGTATGGCTGTTCACATTATCGTTTTTAAATGTGGCCAATATCAAATTCCAGTGTGACGTAATGACGGTCCTGAATTGACCCGCATGTGCTAAAGAACAATAACAAGATGGCATAAAGCACGCTGTCATACGGAAGTAAACAAGGAGATCACCGAAGTAAGCATTTACGCATTCATTTATAAACCGTTGTTCCACATAAGACAGTAAATTCATGAAGAGGCAATAAGAGGATGAACATGAGGAGAAAGAGAGCAAAGTTTTTAAATATTTATGATATGGCCCCTTAATTTGAGCTTGTATAGAGCTGTCACTGTAATTCACCATAAAACAACATCTATTGTCTGTCATGTTCACAGAGGATCAAAGAACTACCGTTATGTAAAATCTTTGAAGTGACTCCCGTCAGCACAGAATAATGATGAATGGCGATCTAGAGTGATGTAAAATTCGCAATTAGTTTGCGAGTTATTACCGTTCAGACTGTGGTTGCACTACAAAATATCTGACTTGAATCAGATTTAGGACCACATATGAAAGTGGCCCAAATCAGAATTGAAAAAAAATCAGATTCCATGTGGTTTGTGCTGTTCACACTGTCATGAAATAAAACAATGTGAGTCACATATGAGTAAAAAAAAAAAAAGGATTTGGGCCACATTTTCCTGTGTGAATGTAGCCTTAGAAGCAGGCTAAAATGGTTTCGCAAATGTGTTTTATGCTTAGGTCCTGTTTACACGAGTGCGTTTTCAGTTTAAAACAGCGTTTTACAATGAAAATGATCCTTGGCTATACTAGCATTTTCACTGATCTCTGTCCACACTACACAATGGAAAACACATGTCACATGACCATTCATGCAGGTGCAACAATGAGCATGATGTTATTGTTTACACAGTCGTCAAGGATATGCAAAACGAATGCGGACGGAGTTTTCAAACTAAAACAGGGTTTGCGGCGTTCTCGAAAGTCTCCATTTTTGAGGATCGAAAACGCAGGAGTAGTGTAAACGACAAGCGTAACCATAGCAAAAGTTATGCATTTTAAAAGGAAAACACAGTGTAAATGTAGCCTTAGACGCCTTAGAACATTAATAGACAATAGAGAATAAAACACAATAGAACATTTATACTTTAATCACCACTCACTCAATCGACATTTCATTTCCAAACTGCCATGACAACTACAATAACTGATGTAATAAAACATTGGCAAATTGGTTGTTTGTCACAATGGATTCTTTTGTGAATTATGGCTCTAACATTGTAGCTACTGTAAGCCAAACAAAATTTCAAATCAAAAATTTCCTTCCTTGTGGCCCCATTGTACTCAATTAAATTAAAGTTTTTACAGGACTTTACGCTTAAGGTATAGCCTTATTTTTCCACATTCACAAAGAGAATTCAGCCTGACATGCTTGAAATAGTGTTCAGAAGAGTTTGGAACAGTGTAAAAAAGGTATTAAAATTGAACTTGCTGCATGCTGTTTCTTTTATCTACCCTTGCTGTTAACTTACATGAAAGGTCCTCCTCAATAAGAGCTAGCGAGTGATGTGGTAATTCTGTCCTAATGAACAGAAGAACATGCCAAGCTTTATTTACACCTCTGATATCTTTTTTATATAACCTAGAGATAAGATGAAAATATTTTTGTTTGAATACCTTACTCTGTTATATTGTCTCTTTAAAAAATAAAAAATAGAGGATTGCAAACAAAAATATCTCCTAATCAGTGGCAATGTTGCTGTTCTCACTGATTCTTATCTAAATGATGGTCTCTTTCAACTTTCTTCAAATAATTGAGAAAAGCATATAAAAGATCAGCTGTGAAAGGAACAAAAGTGTATCCACAACCCATCTCATTTAATTTGTTTACTGTCATGGTAAGTACACAACATCTGAGGCCCAGAAGAACAGTGTAGTATAATTACTGGAGTGCATAATTATGATTTGATTTCTAAACTATTTAATCACCATACAATTTGATGCAATGGAATAGTCACATATGTCCAATACTGTAAAAGCTTTAGAAAAAAAATGACCAACTTTAACATTAAATATGAGATACCGACAGATAATTTCAACCTTGCTTATGTAAACTAATGCAAAGAGACAAATCTCTAGGCTTAGTTTCATCGCATGTTAGCTAGACACCAAATTAAAGACTTTCAAATTCAGCACTGGCTTATAGATCATTCTGGATCACAACATAATGATTTATAAAGCCCTTTAATTGAATCTTGTGTTATGATTACAACTGATTAGATGGAATTTGATGAGGCTCTTATTTTATTTGTTTCTTCCCTTTGATGAAAAGCCTTTTTGTGGTTTTCTAACAAGATTACTCTACAGCTACCTTCCATATGAACATTTCCCAACAGTGAGAAACATATTCATCCCTGCTTGATTAAATTAGCTCATTAATGTTTGATGTCAAAGGTTTTGTTCAGGTTGGCTTTGGTAATTTCAAAGCACCATCCAATGCAAATCACAATTCTACCATTTATTTTATACCAAACTTACCCAGGTTCACCATACTATACCCTGAAGAGGAACTTCACTAAGAATGAATTGTGCCTGCTAATATCACTGTTTGTTTGGATGCACATCTGTCTGCATTGTTTTAGCACCTGATCCACTAATGGAATTATGTAAATCAGGTAATTAGTGTTGAATGAAATTTGTTTGGTGCAGTTCCCCAGCTTGCAGGCCAGTTCTGTGTATAAGGCTGTGAACAATGCAGCAGACTGCTACAATCTGGCATACTTTAATGGAGATGTTCAGCATCTCTACACTGTGTTTGAGCTTCAGCTTATGCCGGGTTTACACGGCATGATTTTCAAAGTCGTTGGATTGCTGCACTTCTAACATTACATGATTGTCTAGGGTGCGATCTAGTTGCTGTTGCTAACTTTCCAGTAGGAATAATCGCCAGCAACTCTGCCTTGTCTACAACCTACGTTTCACAACTAAACGTGAGAATTGATAGGGAAATAACGTAAGTAACACAATTCAAGTTGTCTGTAAACTGATTTGCAATGAAAAAAATAAATAAAAAAATAACAAGAATATGAAGGAGAGAATGGTTGCTTGCTGAAGTCCTGTTGCAGGTCTATTATGACTCCACTCCCTGAACATTCCCTTGCTCTCTCAATGGCTGTAGGTCGCCACCGATGTCATTTGCAGTCACAACACTTTTTAGACTGCAAGACTGTGAGTTGCTGACAGGTCCAGAAATTTAGCATGTCATATATTTCACGAGCAGATCGCATCGTTGATAATTCAATATGCAATTATCACTTGTGTAAATGAGCATCAATTTGCCTCTGATCTCTGGTATTTGTCAGCAATTTCCACAAAACTGTCGGTGAGTGAAAATCAGGGCTAAAACTGTGTAGTGTGAACTCGGAATTACAGAATGAAGACCAGACTTTTCAGGATTTTGTGGTGGAGAGCAGAATTCATGTTTCTTTCAATTATTTTAAATTGCCCAGGTCTTAAAGCAGTGCAGCCTCCCCTGACCAGCAGAATGCCACCACCATGCTTGATTATAGGCATGATGTTTTTTTTGGTTTTTTTTGGTGGAATTAGGTGTTTGGTTTCCATCAGATGTAAGATAGGACCCCTGTCTTCCACACAGTTCCACTTTTGGTGAGTCCACCAAACATTCTCCCAAAACCTTTGAGGATCATCAAGGTGTGTTTGGTCAAAATTCATCCAGCCTCAATGTTTTTGGGGTTAGAAGTAGTTTTTGCTTTGCTACTCTTCTATGGATGCCATTTTTGGCCAGGGTCTTTCAAGTAGTGTAGTAATGAACAGTGACCCTTATTGAACAAGAGAGGACTGCAGTTCCTTCAATGTTGTCCTTTGGTCTTCTGTGACTTCTTGAATGAGTAGTCCCCATGCTCTTGAAAGAATTTTGGAAGTTCGGTCACTTTTGGGAAGGATTCCATTTGGAGATAATGGCTCTCACTGTGGTTCTCTGGACTTCAAGAGCCTTTGAAATTGCTTTGTAACCCTTCCCAGACATAGTTTCCTGTTCTTAGCTGAAAGGAGTAGAACCCAGTGTGGTCTTCTGCTGTTGTAGCCAATCTGCTTCAAGGCTTGATGTCTTTTTCACTGAGATGCTCTTCTGCATACCTCAGTTGTAATGAGTGGTTATTTGAGTTACTATTGCCTTTCTATCAGCTCGTACCAGTCTGGCCAATCTCCTCTGACCTCTGGCATCAACAAGGCATTTTTGCCCACAGAACTGCCACTCATTGGATATTTTCTCTTTTTTGAACCATTCTCTGCAATCTCTACATTTTTACAGTGTGAGAAATATATCCCTGCTCTAATGCAGCCTGCATCAGCTATGTGTCGCAAACAATGAACAAATGTAAGCCAATTACATTATGGCCCAGAGGTCTTGACTCTCATGTGACCCTGAACTCAAGGACAAGTAGGACCTTGGTGTTTTGATTTTGTCCTGCTAGTCAGTCACTGACTACATCTAATTTCGAATCACCTTTGGCTGTGTGGGCTTGCCTTTCTCACTCTCAGTGTGTCTGTCAAGGTCTGTGCGAGAGTGATGAATTCATCTCATAAGTCTCTCATCCTCATAGAAATGTTTGTTAAGGAGGGTTTATTTCCCCAGACTCCAATCCTACACTCCATCATAGACATAATTGCGCTTTATGAAATGATTACATCAGTCAAGAGCTCAGACTGATGGATTTTCCAACCGCAGGGACCTTGTTTATTTTCACAACGTCAGAGCAATGAAGTTAGGAATCATGTCATTAACTGAAGACTACAGTGAAGAGCAAATTTATCCTTAATTTCCCTAATGGTTGGCTCACTAATTAATCTGGGAAAACAAGTAAACTAAAGGAATTAAATCATTGCTCACTATAAATGCACTCCCCACCTGTCTAAATTACATATAACCTAGGCATAAAAAATGGCTGTGATGTTGCTAGATATTCACAATGTTAACTACCACATTACCATCCCCTAACAATCAATATACTGCTACTAACAACTACTGAGTGTGTAGACAACACACCACACACACATGTAGCTTTTTTCTTTATTGATCGTCCTGTTTTTTGCTTATGCAAACAGATACACTGATAACCATATCAGCTGCAAACTAATAGGCTGCCATTAGCCAGAGTAGATGCCATATTTTATTTGACGTGAACATAAATGAGACCATGAGGGAGCAATAGTTTGTTCAATATGTCATACTGTCCATGGTGATGTGTAATTTTCAGAACTCATGTTTTTTGTCCTTAGGAAATTGTGGAAATACAGATTTCAGTGTCAGACGAACAATCGACCCCCAAGTACTGTACACAACAGTATGACATTTTGTATTGATTCTATTTGTCATATACTTCATTTCTCAAATATAATATGGAATCAATATTGACTTGGCTCTATACACAGGACAAAGAAGTTGAACTTGAACTGAAAAAAGGAACCGTGTTGCCTAACAGTCTGACATGCTGAGCTGTGGTGCTCTTATGTGGGCGATGAAAATCATTATGTCAACACATTACCCTCTTTTACTCCTGATCATTTCCTGTCCTACAAATAATGACTAAAATAAAACTGAAATGTTAAAATAAAAATATGTAATTATGAACATTCAAATTTTTCATTAACATGAAGTCTTCAGGTTGTTAAGTTTTCCAGTATATAATTTCTAAGGGTACAGGACAGAGGGCATTTACTTATTTACCAAAAACAACACTAAAAAGTATTCGTTACTATTTCGTAACTATTATGCACTTCTATAAGACTTGAGTCTCTTCAAACCAAATGATTAGTGAAAGCAGTGGTACACCTGTGCAGAACGAAGGTGTTTCTACTCAATTTTTAAACATTTTAAAACATGAAAAGCAACAAAGTCTAAAAACAGCACAGGCGGACTTAAAAACACATTCGATGAGAGTGACTGCTTATTCATATGACATAGCAGTAGGTGAATTTTCTTAAAATTTGATCCTCCAAAAAGTAGCCTTTTGTTTCAGTTGTTTGTATGCGAATATCCACTTCATCCAGCACTGTTAGTTCTTATCTTATCTCAATACTGCCTGTTTTACTGACTGAGAAACCGCTTCAGATGATTTAGTGAGAGACAGGTCCAAAACGATGTGAATCGGTTCAAACCATTTTGCAAACCTGTTTGGCCAGTTCACTGAAAAGGAAGAGTCAACTGGAATGATGAATTCATAAATGATCGTCTTCACTGATTCATTCAACAGAAACACAGGATGCACAATAATTACTAAAATATTCTCAGGTCAGTCAGAGAGCTCATGGTACAGTATGCACAATGTGTACAGATGTCGCTGTTAAGCCACACTTACAATATATGAACGTCTTTGAAAGATATTATGCTACATCATACATCATTTAAAATCAACCCTGACATCAACTATTTAAAAACAGCTTCAAAATTTGCAGGAAAAGTGAAAGTAGGTCTAGAATTATGTTTGCAGATGCTACTTGGATTCATTTTAATCTAATGCAAAGAATATCATTTTGAACATAATTGTCTGTCAGGTTGTCTATTTTGATTACTTCTTGTGCCATAATTCATGTTGTTGTTGTTTTTTTAACAAACTATAATAACTAATAACATAGTATTAGACATTGCATATTAGAGATAAATCTGACAGCTCAAACAATGAATGCCATGTCCAAACTAGTTAGCACACCCTTAAACACATATTGTTTATTACAGGCTGACAAAACATTCCTGAGGTTTGAAGTATTATTATGTTCTACATAAGAAGCAAATATACAAGTAACTCATTAATGCAATAAATTATAGTGCCATTTACATGATAGGTATACAACTCATCCCATTACAAAAACTCTCCCACTGCAAAACTACTGCATTACTGGAAGATTGTTTCAAAATGTATGTAATTTACATTCTTTTGCCATAGTTTATACAGTATATACACAGTATATTAGTTACACCCTTATTTTCACCTACACACCTCCATTTAACTAGTACATAAGCTGTGTCCCAATTCGTAGGCTACAGCCTACGGAGGACGGGTCCTTCAAAAGATGCGGCCGACCCGGCCTTCGAAGGCCGCTCCGAGTCTAGCCTTTGTAGGATTTCCTGATTGCGCCAGCAGGTGCTCCCGATTGCTGCTCTGTTTCATAGTAATGGTGCGAGAAGAGAGCTGCCATTCTGAGATTTTATTTGTTAATGAAATTTAAAATAACTATGGAGCCTGAATTGTTAGTTTTTGACTTTTAATGACCGAGTAACACTTTAAATGTAAGTATTGGGTTTCGACTTGGTTTTGAAAAAAAACAAAAAAAACAAAAAAAACCAAATAGAAAATATAAAGTGGTTAAATGTTGACTTATATCTTACCAAAATGCGATTTTATGTAGTTTATTCTATTATTCATTATTATGTACATAAATGGACCATGATGAACATATTTAAACAGGTTTTTAACCCTGTTTAGTTTTATGCAGCTGAATATAGACGGTTTCAATGACAACATAAACAAACGTTACTGCGCATGCGCGCTTTTATGGCCCTAACTTAACTTCCGGTGGACTTCCAAATAGAAGCAATAACAACAGTCAAGTCCCTCTAGAGTAGATTATTTTTTGATAACAAGCAAAATATGTTTGCTGTGTAAATCAGATGGGTTTTTTGAAAATGCAAATTCATTCTCTGCCAGCAGGAGGTGCTTTAGAGCGGGAGAAATAGAGGTTTCCCCGGTGACGGCTGTACACAAAGCAGCACTAAGCTTACAAACGCTGCTTTATCAGGCATATAATTTGCAAGAAGAAATTAAAATGACATCGAAAATGTTCTAAAGACAGTCTTTCTTCAGAAATACAGTGATATAAAAACACCCACGCCTCATTTTGATTTTTAAACGTGCAGTACGTTCATGTTTATTTAACGAAGCCTTTTGGAAAATCACAAATAATAAATGTATGGGAAATACATCGCACAGCACAACCACCTAAGCCCAACTTCATTACTCATCAGTTTAACTGCGTTTGTAACAGCGCCACTAGCCAGACCGATAAACAAACACAGACCGGAAGTTAATTTAGGGCCAGGTGCGTGCGCCCGATGAAACCGTCTGCAGCTTGTCAATGGCAGTTGTCACAGTTGCTATGCAACAAGAACAGTCCTCCGTAGGCTAGACCAGTCCGAGTCCTTTGGACGCAGCTGTAGTTAGCAACTGTTTGTTAATATTCTAGCAATAAACTTTGTTTCATTTGCAAAATAACAAATTGATGAAGTGTAACGAAATGGACCAATTCCTTAAGTATTGGCATACGAGTTTTTTTTCTTTTCCTAACAGGAGAGCAACACTACAAAAACATGGTCTTTTACAATATGATGCACTGTTGTACATTAAACTGCCCAACATTATATAAGGTATTTTATATAAGATATTTTAAAGGTGCAGTATGTAATATTGTCAGCTAGCGGTTGAAATGGGTACTGCAAAACCCCAGGCACTCCGCTCCGGAACACACATTTCAGAGTAGAATTACTGGCTATATAGCATTATTTTTCGGAGAAACAGCTATGTAAACATAACATTTCCTAAATATCTACAAATATATTATATCACTTTTTGGCTTAAGAAGAGTCAAAAACTTACATACAGCACCTTTAAATGTAACAACCTTGAACATATTCAGAAGTAAAATGCAACATACACATTAGTGCAGCAGTAATATTAATGCCAGACCATCACATCATGCCTTTATTTTTACTCTTCATACCTTAAGTACATTACAGTATGCAAGATAATAATTTACTTAGGGTTATAAATGCATGAAGTTTTTCCTTAATGCACTATTAGTAATTACTGAAAGTACTAAAGTAAGTCAATATTTCTTCCACCAATTACTTCATCGCTCTACACAATTAGTCCTTTCTTTCTTTCCCTAAATGAGACCAGACCCCAGTACTGCAGGATAAACCTAAACATCCCAGTGCTGGACAGTGGAAATATGCTCTCAAACACTCTGGAGACCAGATAAGGTTAGAAAATATGACACAGCAGAGCATGCATACAAAATACTCCAAAAATCATATTTCAGGATCATCAAGTTTGCTTAAAACATTTGTGGACATATCTTGCATGACAGCACTACCAAAAAATAAATAAATAAATAAATAAAATACAAGTGAAAGACTTATCTACTTATTAAGTAGCCTTATCTACTTCTTGTCTTATTGTTGTGGGCTTTATGGGTGAGGGCTAATTGTTGTGTACACAACAGGTCCTAGAGGAAATATTAAAAATGGGCAATAGCTTACTTCCAAGCCACACTGGCAACGTTTTTGTCCCCAGTAAAGGAATTAACATATTCAACTTTTGCCTCAGACCACCTAACAAATTAATCTGTGCAGTGGTATTGTTAGTTTAAGTTCACATTTTTTAAGACCCCTGAGTTTTAACATTTGTTTCACTATCTATTTGAGTAAATTAAAACAATACTTACATTCATAAGTGTATTCGACGGCCGCCACAGAACCATCACCACTATTTTTTTTTAATAAAAGTCCCATCGCCACCAGCACGCTATGAATTCTGGGACAGGGTAGGCTGCGAAGGATCCATCTGATGTATCCTTCATTTGCCGTTGAAATGAAGGGAGCATTTGAAGTCGCGTTCGAATTACAGCAGCCTTCGTCGCACCACGGTGATGCAATCGGCAACCGAATGCAGCCTTCGGAGGATGCATTGTGAATTAGGGTGGTCTTCGCCGCGTCGATGTGACGCAATAGCACTTAAAATGAGGCCTTCATAGGCTGTAGCCTTTGAATTGGGACAGCCTTCGTCGCACTGCAGTGTTAATCGGCCTTCAAATACGCACTTCGAAGGATGTAGCCTACGAATTGGGACACAGCGATAGTTGCACTTACTGAAATAACTGGGCTACTTTAACACTGTTGCCGCGGGTTGAAGTGACCCCAGTAACGTGATATTTAGCCCCTGGAATGTGATTTGTACCAGGGGATCCCTGCCAAAAAACATGTATTTTACCCCACCGAATGAGATTTTTACTGGGGGATCCCCCCTGAAAAGGATTGGGCTAGTTTTGAGTAGCAATTGGGCGGGTTTTGCTGTGAAAACCTGGCAACCCTGCAAATACCTGCTGAACACCAGTGAATGAAACACTTCTAACAAAATAATGTTTCTGACATGGATTCTCATGTAGAACCTTCACAACTTCCTTTTTAACGTTTCATAAAACACCCTTACATTTTCTGTTGTCAACAAATAAATGACTGTTTTAATTCAATATATTCATACCTGTGGAAAACATGAAGACTCATCTTGCGCAGCTGCGAACTGTATGGGAGAAGCTGATTTCGTGAGCGTTCAACAAGAGCGCCAAAACGCCATCTATTGAAGTGGCGGTGTAAAGCCACCAAATCGGGCACAGCCACATTTGTAATTGTGGGAGGCTTCCGTTGTGGTTTGATAATACAAACTGATATTTCTTATTAGATTATTTTAATGTATGCTCATTATAACACACTTTGAATGCAAACATTTTTACAGTTTACTGCACTTTGTTTTTATTCAAGTTTCTTACCTTATAGCAGCTAGTAGTCATTATAGTCATTTGGGCCAGTTGTTTTTATGTAAAATAATTTCTGATGTAAAACAATTTTATGTTATGCAACAATGTTTTCTTAGCCTATACAACAGCAAGATATGGTTACAGCCATGATATACAATTTACAATAATAATAATTTCATATACAATATACAATAATAATTTCAGTGATATGCCAACACCCACATAGGGTTTTAGTCACTACTATAAATTAATATGGTGAAAAATGTTATCAATGTGTTCAGTGTTTTATTTCAAAAGTGAATATGGTTCATCTAAAATAGCCAGGACTGCTAATTTTCTCAAAACAACTCCTCAAAACATTTGTAAAATTTATATTCTTTATCAATATCAAATGCTTCTTCAGAAAGTACCAGAGAACACTATGTTCTTTAACCAAAAATCAACTTATTTTCTTTCTAGAACCATCATTGGTTGTGGGGTGATGGAGATTTATCATCATTTAACTTCATCACACCCCCAAAGTCATAACAGTTGCAAATCTCTGTGGGAGTCGCCTCCCTGATGATGTGAGTAGCAATTATTGTGTAAATTGAGACAAAGCTGCGGGAGCACTGTTGATAGGAGTCGCTGCGAGTGTCTGAGAGGAGGTGTAGAAGGCCATGGGAGGTGACTCCCACAGTCTTATGACGACAAGTTGCGTGATGTTAAATGCCCTGGAATTTGCACCATTCAAGAGCTGATGGAGCCACTTGGATAAATTGCAAAACATCCGCAATAAATGTAAATCAGATGCTCTAAGACCTGCATCTAAGAAGTGTCCTAGATGACTGAGAATCTTTAGACAGCAATTGTTCAATCTTCAAGACACTGGGGAATGAAAATACTGTAGATCATGAGAATGAATGCTCATCGCACATGAAGTTGTACATCGATTTGATACAATATAGTCACCAGAGATACAATCAAGCCATTAAACACAGTCTTGAAACAACTATGAAACACTTACGCAATTCTAGAGTCTGACAGAATAACAAGATTTGGAGAAATTTAGCATTACATGCTCACCAGTCCACAAGTAATCCCACTCCAGTCCATCAATTAACATCTTGTAAAGCGAAAAAGTTAAAAAGTCTTAATAATAGGTTTGTTTCTTACAAACAGATTTTCACTTCATAAGAGGTTAATTGATTTACGGGAGTGGTGTGGATTACTTGTGGTTTATTGTGATGTTTTTATCAGCTGTTTGGAATCTCATTCTGATGGTACCCATTCACTGCAGGGAATCCATTGGTGAGCAAGTGATTTACAGCTAAATTTCTCCTTAATCTGTTTCAATGAATAAACAAACTCATCTACATCTTGGATAGCCTTCAGCTATTTTTCATATATGGTGAACAATTATAATATATTAGCAAACAAACTTTAAAAGCTCAAGTAGGTTTGTATACATTGTATTATTTAATGACAAACAGTAAAACTGTTTAGAAACTCTAAAATCTACAGTCACTTATGTTATGTGTAGAGTTTGACAGGCCTTTCATTTGTCCAAAGCTATGAAAGAAAGTGTCAGTTTCATCTTTGCATGGCCAGCTGCTGATGGCTAGAGGGCAATTAGAATAATTAGATAATGAGATTCCCTGGTAGATCAATAAAATATGATTAGCATTAGTATTCTATGTGAAACTAAACCGAAAATCAGTCATCTTCATATGAATTTATGCCCAACAGGTTGCGCCAGATCCCCGAAAACACAACTAAACTGTTTAGTGTGATGTTGAAGCAAAAGAAGCTCTTAATGAATGTTTCATTGCAGATTATTGATCCTTCTTGGTCAGGCCTGAGGGTGAAAAAACAATGCATCAGAATTCGGGTCTTTATATCATGATGTTAAATGGGCTATTTAGGCCAGTGGAATATGATTAAAGCGAATAAATTAAAGTAAATGATATGATATGAGGCTTTGGCAAGAGATGAAACAATCATATTCTGGTCTAAATTTTTGTTTTCATGTTAGTTTTTTTCTTCACGTTCGAGAAGCAAATTTTTGGCCCTGTCCCAAATCGCACCCTTGTTTTTCGATCTTTCAGCTCTTTCATCGTGAGTCATGTTTTTGACGGGATTCATATCCAAGGATTCCGCGTCCTAAGTCCAATTCAGTGCCGGCTGAGCTACTGAGCAAGCTTGTTATGTCCAGAAAGTGAAACATATGGAGCTGTAATCATAACTGTGTACAAAAACAGTTACAAGTGCTCACTGTTTTACTGCCTCTACTGTTCATTTCTGTTGGAAACTGCAGTGATATGTACTTATGGTACGTATTTTGCATCTTGCAGAAAAGGTCCCAGAGGTACACTATATTGCCAAAAGTATTTGGTCGCCCCCTTCTAATGAACAGGTTTGACTACTTTAGTCATTTCTATGAGTACAAATCTTAATGTTTAAGCACATAATGATATTCTAGGAAATTGTGTGCTTCTAATATTATAGCAACAGTTTGGACAGGACCCTTTTCTTTCCTAACATGACAATGCCTCTGTGTATAAGGCAAGGTTCAAAAAGAAAATTATTGACTCAGTCAGTGTGGAGGAACTTGACTGTTCTACATAAAACCAAGTCCTAATCCCAATTTAACACCTCTGGTGTGACTGTAAATGCAGACCTTGAGCCAAAAACTCATCACCAAACACCAATGACTTACACATACACTATATAGACAAACACATGTACATACACTATATAGACAAAAGTATTGGGACACCCCCTTCTTTAGAACAGAAAAATGCACTTCCAAATCTGTGGCAACAACGATGGGAACATAATTCATGTATTTAAAAATTGTATTTCCATCTCAGTTGCAACAGTTTTGGAAGTGTCTAAAATGACTGTACCCATATGTACAAGTCATTGGTGTTTGGTATGTAATATAGTGTATGTTTTCATCATGAGACCAGGGATGCGTTTCCCAAAACCATCGTAAACCTCAGTTGATCGTAGCTCCTTTGGTGACAATGGTTCTACGATCAACTTAGGCTTACGATGCTTGTAGGAAACGTAGCCCAGGTAGTTTTCTTCAGACCGTGATTCTCTTTGAAGACTATTTTAAATCCACTGGTGCTCTGTGCTAATTCACCTGTGAAATGCAAGACATATTGGTAAAGACTTCACATAGCTATTTTAGAGCTTCATCACTTGGTCACACTGTCCATAATCACACATTCACATGCTCACTCGCTTCACATCTTATCATGGGTTGAACACACATTAACTCGACTATGAAGTTGCCCACAATCATGTAGCACCTATAATCAAAAGAACCTTTCCTCTATGAGGAAGGAAAGAAGAGGTTTCAAAAATAACTTAGTAGGCAGATATACAGTAACCTACCTCAAATACCAGAAACTTAGTAAATAAGATACACAGTCTATTTGTTTTCCAAATCAGGTCAAATGTTTTCCACCTCCAGTGGGGTGGGCTGAACCTCAAAGCTTGTATAGCTCAAAAAATGTGCTTTGGGAAGCTGCAGCCAATCAGATGCAGTGGTGGAAAGAGTACTGAAAATTTGTACTTAAGTACAAGTACTGTTACATTGCTGAAATAATACTCAATTACAAGTAAAAGTACTGGTGTCAAAGCAGGTGTAAGTAAGTACAATTACTAGTCTCAAAAACTACTCAGGTACTAGTTACTAGTTACTTTTTGAAACTGTGTTGTGAATTGCAAAAATATTAATTCATATCTTCGCTTCTGTGTCCTAATGCTCTTCCAGATGCCCCAAGAAAACAACAAACTGTGCTAATATACACCCACGATGTCATGTAATATTGAAAATATTAGTGCAGTGCACTGTAGTGTGCACTGCAAATTTTTAAATGCTTCGCTTAAATATGTAATATTAATTAAATAGTGCTCATAAATGGCTGTTAAGATAGTATTCTCAAATGAAATGAGTAGAGACATGGATTACGACGGCAGACTATTTTTTTCCTGGTATATTGACTTGCACGGTTTAATTATTCAACACAAGACTAGTCATGTGCATTAAAAAAGTAAGTAGGGTCATTTTTGATTTCATGACTTCAATCATTTTCAATACCATTGGCAAAATTACCATACTGTATACTGCCATATAGATATTTTAATATTTCAAATTGTTTTGTCCATCCATTTTTTTAAAGCAAACATTATTTCAAGCTTTGAGTGGTTTAATCCAAGTCTTCTAAAAAAGACATGTTCACTTTATATGATGAACAGATTTTAATATAGGCTTTTATTTACATAGCCTACAAACATTGATTAATTACCATTACAAAAATCCCAATCTTAAACATTTGCTCATTCTGTGTATTCGTGTCTTTGAAATAGGGTAACTTTATTGCAAAAGCTTAAGAAGCTTGATTTCAAATTTGATTTCAAACTGAACTGAATCTACAAAAGACAAGTACACAGTCAGTAATAAAATTCTAAAACAAATTACCTCAATTAAGTTGAGGTATTTGAAATATGACAAGACTGAATTTTTATAAGCAGTGATTTAATGGGACCAGGGGCGGACTTAGTGATTTGGGGGCCCTAAGCAAATTCTTAACCCTAACACAATAACTATGTGTCCTTTTATGCTTAACCCTTATTTTGCTCGCTTGTTCTAGTCTATGGTTGTTATCCCTTCAAAACTAGTAATTAGTCAACCTGATGCTGTTCTAAAATGAATTAGGCTACCTTATTTTTTTCGGATCACAAGATGACACTTATCCAAAAACAAAAAAATGCTTGCACTTGTCCATTTAATTAACTTGCCAGTCTTTTTGCAAACATAAAATTATCCCATGCAAATAACCATATTCCAGGTGTTCTGAAGGCATACAGTAGGGTTTGCCTAGCAGAACAGAAACAAATCGAAAATGTAATCTATTACTAAGTGAAAATCTCCAGTCATTTGCATTCATGCATTTATACAGTATGTGGCAGTTTGCTGAACGCGCTAGGAAAAGCACACAAGGTGTGACATTTCTGAAACATCAGGATAAACAAAATTGTGACTTGAAACAATACTTTCTTTACTGGGGTGGTATCTCATTGCCTGAGACAGTATTATACAGCCTAGAATGTGCCCTCATATAAATCAATAAAAGCTGTCCTCACTTCATTAGCCAGTCTCCACGATGTTCCGTTAATAAACTCTACACTGCACAATGAATCTCTTATTTACATCAGCCATCTACACTTTATTTATAATGAGATGATTCTCGAGCTTGCAGAACTTAGCACTTGACAAAAACTCTAGAGAGTATTTTGAGTGGTGATGGATTTCTAACTTAAACACTTCTGGTCATTGCGTTCAAGAAATCATGGATATGTGCGATTTATTCCCATTGCTCAACGCTGCAAATATGTTTTGCCAATGGCAGATGGGGCCCCTGATTTGGGCCCAAACGGATAAACACCTCGCTTGTGGTTAAGTCCGCCCCTGAATGGGACAACAGATGAAACTTGACCTGTATCTGTACAATATAGAATGCAGTTAGACAGACCAGGATATTTATATGTACAAATCATACAAATATCCCATTCTGAAACATTTCTAATAAGCACACGTTGTAAGAGAAGTTCCAGATCTTTCATATTGAAAGACTTTCTGGTGCATTCCCCTTACAGTCAATAAGAATTTCAGTAGCATTTTCATCGGTCAGGCGTGGATCTGCTCCTGAATGATAACTTTGTGAGAAGTTTAATCTAGGAGCAAAGAGAAATTGTTTCTACTATAAAAGCACGGAGATCACGATAGCACACACAGTCTGAGTGCGCACAAGCAATCGGAGTGAAAGGACAGGCAGTTCATTTGTGTAAGTTAGGCCTATTTGAGAGCTCGCATCCAGTTTTCTGCGATTACATGACTGTGTTCTCATGTTACAATAAAGCGCTCGCCACATTTGCACGGGAATGATTACAATTATGCGGAATACCTGCAATCCCGCGCAGATATTCAGATTCAGACTCTGTAACCGGAGGCGATGCGTGTCAAACTCGCTGTCGGAGAGGAGAGAGACATAGCTTGTATGTGCATGTACGGTACTGTGGAGAATGAGTAATGGAACCGTGTCAGATATTTCAGTATCAGTATCAAAATATAGATATTTATGACAACACTACCATGTAGTTTACTCCCAACGACTCCAGTTACGCTGAAGCTCTCTCACCGTCTGGTCAGCTCTTCATAACCTGCTGCAACTGAGCGGCTTTCCCATTTCGGAATATCAGGACTTTTATTAGTCCGTTACGATCGGATATCTTTTATTGGCTACTGAAATGCCGTCAAAGGTTTGAATATCAATTCAAATTGGGCGTACTCAGTAGCAGACTATGATGTAAATGTAACGAAGTAGATTACATTTTGCTTGTTGTACTTAAGTACAAGTAAAAGTACAGCTTAAAAAATATACTCAAAAAAGTACAAATACCCGAAAAAACTACTTAATTACAGTAACGTGAGTAGTTGTAATTCGTTACCTCCACCACTGATCAGATGTCACTATATAATACAGGCTACAAATGAGTGGAAGACACTATAGACAAAGCTGACATGAAGGCGAGGTTAACATTTACAGAAAACAGTAAATCAGGAGGACTTAAGCGAGAACAGCTGAAATACAGAGACTGCCTTGAAAAATGACTTCACCGACAGATGGATTTATAAATATTTTCCTGTTTTCTCATCTGGAGGTGTCTCGCTTCAGAGTGATTGCTGTCTCATTCTGAGAGAATCCCCATGCAAATCAATAAGACAATTTTGCCAGGCTTATTGTAATTACAGTCTGCCTAGAGCTGCTGTAATAAGAAGGAAAACACCTTTTTCCTGTGCAGCTGCTTTGGAAATGACTTGATGTGTGTTTTATACTGAGAGCCTAATTGTAGCAATAATACTACAAATTCTCATTCGCTCTCTCAATGGATATATTGTTCATAATTAAGACCAAATTACTTGGACACTTTTAGGTTGTCAAACATTAGTGGAACATGTTCTTAGTTAATGTGATGAACTACACCTGTGTTACTGACAAATCACCTTGAAGCAAGTTGGTTAAAACTAGTTGCAAATATAGCTAAAAGAAGTGAAGATAGCTCTGAGAAAAGCTATAACAGTATTTCTTTGCAGATTCCATCTGGTTTGATATTTTATTATGCAATGCAATGACATTTGTGAATTTTAGGATGTTACAAGTAACTGGATTACTTGTAATTCTAATTCACATGGAAAAAACTACACTTTAGCATACATTAAAAGAATACTAATTACAAAATTAATAAACGTTAAAAGAATATACTTCAGTGGAAATTAAATATTGTTTTTAGACACTTAGTTGAATGTCATTGACAATTAAATGAAAATGTATTATAGTTTGAGCTATAGAGTGTTTTTTTTTGTTTGTTTTTTTTTGGACCTGCTTAAGTAAGACCTTATATTTAATTTCATAATTCTTCTATTGTGTTTGAAATATAGTTAAAGTGTACTGCTAAATGTACTGACAAGCTTTTATGGTAAACTAATATACTTCAGTGTCATTTGTAATAAAACTTGCATGTCATGTATTTAAATATATTTGCAATTATTCATTTGTAACAATGTTGCAATTTATTATTTTTTAAAATATATTAACTTTTAAATTAAATGTAAATGTAATAACATTTAATTAAATGTAATATCAAATAGCACTACAGTTAAAATTTTGATAAAGTATTTTACATGTGCTAAATAATACTTCTTAAAAGTGTGACAAAAGAATCACAGCATAATGATATACTGTAATGTTTTATTACAAAGAACAAAAATCTAATCTTTCATTGGAGAATATGAATTTAAAATGGGGGGAAATATCATTATGAAATAAATGTGTATTTTTTTCTCTAATACACATTGGACACAATTAACAGTACCCCTTTTATTCAATACTTTTTGAAACCTCCATTTGCCAAAATAACAGCTCTGAGTTTTCTCCTATAATGCCTGATGAGGTTAGAGAACATCTGACAAGAGTTCAGAGACTATTCCTTCATCCAGAATCACTCCAGACCCTTCAGATTCCCAGCTCCATGATGGTGCTTCTCTTCAGTTCACCCCACTCCTTTTCTATAGGGTTCAGGTCAGGGAACTGGAATGATCATAGCAGAAGCTTGGTTTTGTGCCCAGTGACCCATTTTTGTGTTGTTTTTAAGGTTTGTTTCTGGATTATTGTCCGGCTGGAAGATCCAAACATGGCCCATTATAAGATTTCTAACAGAATCAGTCACTTTTTGATTTTTTATCTGTTGGTATTTGATAGAATCAAAGATGCCATGTGTCTAAACAAGATGTCCAGGACCTCCAACAGAATATAGGCCCACAACATTAAAAATACAGCAGTATATTTCATTGTACATATGGGGTACTTTTTATCCCTGTGCTCACCAAACTCATCTTGAGTGTTTGCTGCTAAAAAGCTAATTTTTTAGTTTCATCTGACCATAGAAGCCAGTGCCGTTTGAAGTTCCAGTTGTGTCTGACAACTGAATATGCTGGAGTTCGTTTTTGGATGAGAGCATTTTCTTTTCTTGATTTTTTTTCTTGAAACCCTCCCAAACAACATGTGGTGTAGGTGCTGTTTGATATATATATATATATATATATATATATATATATAAGGTTTTCTGACCCTGAGACTCAACTATTTTCTGCAATTCTTCAGCTGTGATCCTTGGAGAGTCTTCAGAGATATTTTACTCAAAAATATCTAGGAGTACCAATAATTGTGCCCAACGTGTATTTGAGAAAAACATTTATTTCATAATGAGATTTCCCCCTATCTTCAGTTGTTTTAGTGCAATGATATTGTGCAATGAGATTTTTGTGAATTTTTTTAAATAAAAGATCAAAAGGATTAATAATGCAGGTTTATTTTCACAGCCTTCTTTGATCATATTTACCAAGGGTACCAACAATTCTGACCACGTGTGTATGTAAAGGAAGTCATGAAAGTGAACTCTCTTTAAGTACATTATCTGGCCTTATATTTCATTAATATTTTATTATCTGTAAGTACAGTTGTTTTTTTCAATTCTATTAAGATTTGAAGTACACTTTAAGTGCACATTCAATACATTTAAGTGGACTTGTTTTTCACAAGGGGATACAGTTAAATTTTAATAGTGTTTTACCGTAAATGTAATTTATAATTGTTTTTAAAAAGTCAAAGTAGTAAAAGTAAAGTAGTCAGCACTGAGCAACAAATGCTAATGACAGTGACTAATTTGAAATGACCAATGAATACAGAAAATTTCTTGAGTTACACATCTTTGTTTTTGTTTATTAAAGCACATCTCACATCATGATAGCATCAGCTGAAGATGCAGTCAGTAGGTCCTGTTTATTGACTGCATTGAGTGCAGTAGAGACCCTGAGCGCTCATCTGAGACCTATCTCTGCCAAACTAGCCTCAGGAGATTATTGCACTTACTACATTTACCATCTCACCTCATCCAACCTCACTGCAAAATACTAATCAATACATAGAGGCCAACCAAATTAACTATTGCACAGCCATAGGCCAAGTAATCTGCAAATCCCATGAAACCCCCACATCTTCAATGTTCAAGCCTTTGTGCTCAATGAAGCCTCAGTGTCCATCGACAAATGTTCATCAACAAACGTTACCGTTGTTTTCTCACTCTCTGTTTGTAGTCTTATCACAGCATGATATGATGAACACTTCCATAAATGGATTACACACGGACACTGAGCTAATTTGACCAATATATTGCAGATTTCAGCGAATGAAATATTAAAAATTCATTCCAAATGTATCATTTTATTCTTGAATCAGTTTTCTATGAGATATAATCCATCTTCAAAACAAATAATAACTCACATAAAACAATATTTGATGTGATGATGTGTGCTTAGATGTTGTGGTAATCCATTAAAAGTTCCTTATGATGTTCAAAAATGGTCAATAATTTTTTTGTTGTTGTTGTTTTGTCTTGTTTTTTTTTTTGTTTTGTTTTTTTTAATCATGTGTTATTTGTAATATTTGTCTAATGAGATTTTGGTTACACTTTATTTTAAGGTGTCCTTGTTACAGTGTAGTTATACATTTAAGTACTGAGTAATATTAATTAACTACATGTACTTACTATATGGGTAGAGTTATGATTAGGGTTTGGATTATGACTTTTTTGCATGTAATTATGAATAATTTATTGTTATTATGATACTAAGTATATGTAACGTGTAAAATGGACACCTTAAAATAAAGTGTTACCGAGATACCGAAATTACATTTCAGCTAGTTGCTGAGGCAACATTTCTATTTAATTCATTTTTATTTAGTTTATTTTGATGAACTGAAATAACTAAAACTATAACTGAAATAAAAATGAATGAAAACAATATAAACATTTAAAAAATGAATAAAAGTGAGAAAAAAAACAAATAAAAATTACTAAAACTTTAAATAAAATACATAATAATAATAATAATAATAATAATAATTTAAAATCTTAATATATGTAAGGTCTGTTTTGGGGTTTTTCATGTTCATGTTTTCATGTCTTTTATTTTGAAGTTTAGTTATGGTTCCTGTTTGTGTCATGCTTCCCTTGCCCTCATGTATTCCTGCTATTGGTTCCCTTGTTCAATGTGTCACGTTCTGATTGGTTGTATTAGTCATGTGTCTTGTCCCCATTGGTTGTTCATGTCATGTGACCCTCACTGTTTACTATAAGTAGCCATGTCATTGCCTTTGTTTCTTTGTCGTGTATTGATGTTGTAACCTGCTGTTGGTGAGTCTAGTTTGTTCATGCCATGTCAAGTCTGTTCCAAGTCAAGTCTGTTCATGTCAAGTCTGTTCAAGTCAAGTCTCGGATTATGTTTGTACTTTGGATTTCACGTTTGTAAATAAACTGCACTTGGGTTCATCACTACGCTCGCCTTCAGTGGACTCTTTACAATATAACTATAAGATAGTAATTGACTGCATATGATCAATTTAATGAAACGGTGCTATAGTTATTTATTTATTCGTTTATTTTACTTTATTTTTGTATAATAATTATTTTTGTATAATCTTTATATGTAATTTCATAATTACTTTTTTTGACTTTGAAATATGGTTAAAGTGTGCTGTTGAATGTACTGACAAGCATTTATGGCAAACTAAAATATACGCTAATGTCATTTTTAAACTTGTCATGTATTGTATTTAAATATATTTGTAATTACACATTTGTAATGATGAAGTCATAATTTAGTGCATTTAAATGAACTTTAAATGTAATATCAAATACCTAAATCAAATGATCAAATTCCAATCAGCATCCAGGCTAAGTACATCAGGGACGTTGAGTGGATTTCTCACTTAGCAGTAAATGTCCCATTGGGACTGACATGTCACAGAGTGTAACATGTTCCTCCTGAAGGGACATCAGCTGCTATAGCACATGTATGTCCTCTGGGCCACAAGCCATCAGTAAGACAGATGTTGAATATAAATGCTGACTAGACTTAACGCTGTCAAACAGTGCAGTGTTGCATGAACTTAATGCAAAAGAAATAATTCAGTGAATAACAACAGCATAAGTCAGTGGAATGAGTCACTGTGAGCCATATGGATTCCCCAAACACTAGAATAAATCTTCTTTTTGGTCCTTATAATATGGCAGATCATCACTAAAAAAAACTAATTTTGATAATTGTGCTATTAACCGAAAAATACACTAGGGAGAAAACACTAAGAATGACATCACTGTATATATGCACATGGTGTCTTTGTTGTTTTTTGTTTGCACATGGTGCTTTGTTGTTGTCTGTGCTGAAAACAATTTGCACAATTTCTCAATATCAAGGTTCAGTTTTGAGAGATTCTGTAGGTTGATTACTACAATCAGATGTAGTTTACAGTAAATGTACATCACTCCACTACTGCACCTGAATTGGCTCTTTGAAATGCACTGCACTTCTAGATATACCATTTTGAAAAAGAAGTGCACTTTACTGTAGCGAATGTGAACATCAAGTCTTGTATACAAGTAGTGTGTATAATATAAAAACACAGTGTAAAAAAAAAAAAAAATTGTGAACAGTAAGTCATGGTAACATTGATTGTTTTTCCATTACTTTAGCTCCATAAAATAATAACTTCATTTCTTAAGTTATACGAGATTCAAATAAATGTAACAAGTCAGTTTAATTATATATATATATATATATATATATATATATATACAGGTGCATCTCAAAAAAATTGAATATCGTGAAAAAGTTCATTTATTTTTGAAACATTTCAAAAAGTGAAACTTTCATATATTCTAGCTTCATTACATGTAAAGTAAAACATTTCAAAAGTTTTTTTGTTTTAATTTTGATGATTAGAGTTTATAGCTCATGAAAGTCAAAAATCCAGTATCTCAAAATATTAGAATATTTACATTTGAGTTTCATTAAATGGCCATCCCTACAGTATAAATTCCGGGTATCACTTGTTCTTTGAAACCACAATAATGGGGAAGACTGCTGACTTGGCAATGATCCAGAAGATAATCATTGACACCTTTCACAAAGAGGGTAAGTCACAGAAGGTCATTACTGAAAGGGGTGGCTGTTCACAGTGCTGGAGTGCTGTATCAAAGCATATTAAATGGAAAGTTGACTGGAAGGAAGAATTTGGGTAGGAAAAGGTTCACAAGCAGCAGGGATGACTGCAAGCTTGAGAATACTGTCAAGCAAAGCCGATTCAAACACTTGGAAGAGCTTCAAAAGGAGTGGACTGAAGCTGGAGTCAGTGCATCAAGAGTAACCACGCTTCAAGAAAAGGGCTACCAAGCCACTTCTGAAACAGAAACAATGTCAGAAGCATCTTACTTGGGTTAAAGAGAAAAAGAACTTGACTGTTGTTCAGTGGTCCAAAGTCCTAAAAGTAAATTCTGAATTTCATTTGGAAATCAAGGTCTGGAGGAAGACTGGAGAGGTACAGAATCCAAGCTGCTTGAAGTCCAGTGTGAAGTTTCTGAAGTCAGGGATGATTTGGGGTGCCGTGACATCTGCTGGTGTTGGTCCATTGCGTTTTATCAAGTCCAAAGTCAATGCAGCCGCCTACCAGGAGATTTTGGAGCACTTTATGCTTCCATCTGCTGACAAGCTTTATGAAGATGCTGATTTCCTTTTCCAGCAGGACTTCAGCACCTGCCCACAGTGCCAAAACCACTTCCAAGTGCTTTGCTGACCATGATATTACTGTGCTTGATTGGCCAGCCAACATGCCTGACCTGAACCCATATGGAATCTGAGATATTTTGAAGAGAAAGATGAGAAAGTCGATCCAACAATAGAGATAAGACTCAATAGTGCCTCAGCAGTGCCACAGGCTGATCGCTTCCATGCCACACCTCACCGATGCTGGAGTTTGTGCTAAAGGAGCCCCAACCAAGGATTGAGTGCATAAATGAACATACTTTAAAGAGCTGGAACTTTTCTGTTTTGCAAATCCTTTTTTTGATTGATCTTAAGAAAGATACTGGATTTTTTACTTTCATGAGCTGTAAGCTCTAATCATCAAAATTAAAACAAAAAAACTTTTGAAATGTTTTACTTTAGATCTAATGAATCTAGAATATATGAAAGTTTCACTTTTTGAAACAAGTTACAAAAATAAATAAACTTTTTCACAATATTCTAATTTTTTGAGTTGCACCTGTGTATATATACACACTATATTGCCAAAAGTACTGGGTCGCCCCCTTCTAATGAACAGGTTTGACTACTTTAGTAATTTCTATGAGTACAAGTCTTAATGTTAAAGCATATAATGATATTCTAGGGAATTGTTTGCTTCTAATATTATAGCAACAGTTTGGACAGGATCCTTTTCTATTCTAACACGACAATGCCTCTGTGTATAAGGCAAGGTTCAAAAAGAAAATTATTGATTCAGTCAGTGTGGAAGAACTTGACTGGTCTGCATAAAACCAAGTCCTAATCCCAGTTTAACACCTCTGGTGTGACTGTAAATGCAGACCTTGAGCCAAAAACTCATCACCAAACACCAATGATTTGTACATACACTCTATAGACAAAAGTATTGGGCAGATCTGTGGCAACAACGATGGGAACATAATTCATGTATTTAAAAATTGTATTTCCATCTCTGTTGCAACAGTTTTGGAAGTGTCTAAAATGACTGTACCCATAAGTACAAGTCATTGGTGTTTGGTGATGAGTTTTTGGCTCAAGGTCTGCATTTACAGTCGCATTTACAACATTAAGATTTGTACTCATATAAATTACTAAAGTAGTCAAACCTGTTCATTAGAAGGGGGTGACCCAGTACTTTTGGCAATATAGTGTATGTGTGTGTGTATATATATATATATATATATATATATATACATACACACACAAAGTATGCTACTTATTTTTCACAACAGTATGGTGACATAGCCATATATTCTCCGCACAATGTTAACTGTGCCATTTACACTGGATTGTGGTTACTTAATGAAAGTTTTTGAGCCCTGTGCATCAGCATTATGGTAGTTAGTGTGATCTGTACCTCAAAAACAAACGAGTGCTTGCGCAGTCCTGTGGTCATCCTCACACCAAAACGTGTCCAGAGTATTTGGCATGTAATGGATAACAGCTTGTTTCTGAGGGCCTGTGGGTAATTATATTTACACTGCTGTCTGCCGTACACTGGAGGGACCCGAGCAGCATATGGAGAGACTGAATACAGAGGCGCTGTTATGACAAATGATGCTTCTCATACCATACCAGCTGTAGGAAAGCCCTTGTCTAGAAGGATAAAACATAGAAAATGCACCTTGCATCCAAAATCTTGGCTTAATGATGACTGCCTTTCACATTCGCTGGGTTTTGCTGTGTAGGCTGCCAACAGCCTTTGTGGTTAATGGTTGGCAATAAATAGCTATATGCACATGTCGAAATGGGGTTTTCGGTGTAACATGGCCATAAGTGTATGACAGTTTGGGTTATTGTCATTTTGACTGCGATCACAGCATAAGCACAATGAATAGTACCAGTAGCACATTTTATGGATCATTGATCATCATGTGAATTAAGGGTGGGAGATATGACCAAAATCTTATACCACGATAAGAATCACAATGGAGTTATTTTTGCTTTAAAAGTGTGTTCTAGTGCTGTGCTTTAAAATTAAATTATTATAATCTTAATTCAAATGATGAAGGATTTTGAAAGTCTGACAGTGATCATTGTTGAGTACTACTGTAAGGTTAACAATGCCTGGTTTAAATGTTTGAAAATGATTAACAGTTAAAAACATTTATTAGAAATTTAGTAATCAAATGTAATCATTTACATTACATGTAAAGTAATTGAAATAGTTACACTACTTATTAAATAGGGTAACTTGTGATCTGTAAACTGTTACATTTCCAAAGTAACCTTCCAAACACTGTATACTGATACACATGTTTTGTTGTTTTTTTCCCCAACTACTTATGTTCACTTAAGACATAAACAACTGTAGCTGCATCCCAATTCAGAGGCTTTATCCTTCGAAGGCCTCGAAATGCGTCCTTCATTTTCTGGGCAATGAAGGATTGATCTAGCAGCCTAGGCTATACTGAGATTCATTGTGCACGATAATGACAATCTTTTGTGATGGTGCAGCACGGAAATGTCATGTGAGTGTTACCGCAATAGAGACTCATCCAAAATCTCTACTGTTTGACAAATTTCTACAGGTTTATCGTGTCTACCGATATACCACCCACACCTAATGTGAAAAGTTGTTTCCTTTGGATATCTTGAAGTTTAGCCACAAATGAATTACAATAATTAGACTTATCTACCAGTAGCTGCACCTGTTTCATAATTAATAGATAACTATGCAGGAACTAATGCAGGATAAATGAGTACATTAACATTTTAGTCACTACTATTAAGTAATTGAGGAAGCCCCAATGGTACGTGTTCACCGGTGCGGAAGAAATCCTGCTCAAAACACCAGAGGTCTGCCGCTGGAAACTGAAGGCGGAACAGCCTCCTAAAGGATGTTCTCACAATCTGTTTGTGTTTCCTCTTGACCAGAGATGGTACTAATCTAAATGTGGTTTACACATTGCTCACATGTGCACAGTTTTATGATTGCTTTCATTACACAGTCCATAACTTCTTACAGTTTGTTAAAGGAATGATGGCTGGCAGAGAAACTAAAGAATGAATGCGTTGTCACATAGACTGTTGTAAAAACAGTCTTTGCATTGTCTTCCTTCTGATCCAAACATTATGAAAGAATGGGTGAACTTCATTGTTAATGAAGTTTCAGACGGCATCAGTAAGAACTTGGTCATTTGTTCAATTCATTTTAAAATGGATTTGTTTACAAACAAGGCACAATTCGACACAGGATTTTCAGAAAGATTGAAACTAAAAGACGATGCTGTGCCGACTATATTGGATCCGACAGTGATGTCGCAACACACAAGTGAGAGTAACTGTATTTATTACGTGATCACTATTGCTTTGTCTGTTCTTACAGATCGTTTGATATATACTGAGTATTTATGCGTTTTATCCTAAATCACAGCAGCGTCCATCTGTGAAGGATGTAGGCTGTCAAACATGCACAACTATTAGCCAATCATAGCAGTGGTCGTTTACAGCAGAGTCTACAATCCGCCACTGCTATTCAAACATATCGTTCTGATGAGGGGGGGTCAAAGACAGGACAGAAAATAGCCTATTACTTCTAAATTATGATGTTTTTTGATGTAAAAATCTTGATAACATTATAAGTGGACCTCAGAGAACAGTACAACATAATAAAAAAAGCAGTTCATGACCCCTTTAAAACACAATTAAGCCTTTGGAAACTATAACAAAACTTAATTAGCCTGAGCTGTTACACTTAGCTAAATAAATTTAGCCCATGCATATGAAGTTGAGCAGCAAATATGGCCAAGTCAAAAGATCTCCTATACATAACCTATAGAGAATAAACCGTTTTATTAAATTAGAAAGTATATGGCTACAAGACACTAAAGGTTCCTAGAGTTTAAAATTTGTACCAAAAAACCTTTGAGGGTATTGAAGAAAAAGCGGAATATCATAAAATATTTGAAAAACACTTGATTTACTGCCATAGACTTGTAAGATGACCCGATGAAAGAACGAAACAACATTTCAATGCAGAGTATAAGAAGAACACTAAACAAACATGGCCTTCATGTCAGAACACCTTGCCGAATGCCACTCTTGACCAAGAAGTACATAAAAAGTCTTGAATATGGGACTTAAATATGCTATAAATAATTTGCATAGACCTGTGGAGTTCTAGAAGAGTGTTTTATGAAGTGATCTGACCCAACTGGGACTTTTTGGACCTATGGATCAATGGTATGTCTGGTGTAAAAAAGGCAAAGCTCATGAGCAGAAAAATCATGGTCCCATGGTCAAACATGGAAGTGGATCAGGCCATTTTGTCAAAGATTGTGATGCCTTCAGTGCAGAGACTGAAGCCTGATGATCAATGGACTTTCCAGCAGGACAACCATCTCAAGTATACAACCAAATCTCCTGAAGCCTGGTTTAGGGATCAGTCGTGATGTTCTTGAGTGGCCTGTTCAGTCTTCAAATTCAAATCCAAATCTCCTTGAAAATATGTGATTGAATTTAAAGTAGCGGCAACATGAAAACCAAAGATTATCAAGGATCTGGAACCTTTTTCAAGCAAGGAATGGGCCAAGATTGGGCCAAGTGGTGACAGAAGCTTGTAAGCACTTAGAGACAATGTGAAAGTTATAAAGAATAAAAGATTATCTACAAAATTAGTTTTACAGGTCAAGGGGGTTGAATAATTTTGATTGCTATTTGATTTATAGATAGGAAATTCTGTTAATGTACTGCCCTCAGTGTTCACTGTCAAATGATGGAGAATGTAACCATCAGTCAACAAAGCTGACTCTGCATTTCTGAAAGAGGGCTACCGTCTGTTCTAATAGAAATTTGGACGCCAGTTCCTTGCAATAGTGCCGCTGGTGACAGCTCTGCTGGTGCTTACATAAATATGTTTCTCTATTGATTTTGTCTGCAGATCACTGAAACATTGATTACGCAGCACTGGTGTTGGGTCGATAAGGTCAATGAGTGTCAAAGCGAAACAGATTGACAATTTTAATATGCGAAGAATATCGTAACATCTTTCCTTATGAGAGATCCACAAGGGGGCAGTTTATCATGACCTGCTTCCCACATGAGGAATGATGCTTTTTTAATGGCCAGGGGCTCCGGCGGACGCCATCCAAGAACTCCCACACAGGTAATTGCTTCCATTCCTTCTTCTCCAAAGACTGCATTTACTTGCGGAATCCCATTCTCAGCATCCTTTTACAGGATGGAGTTAAAAAAAAAAAAAGTACACTAGATACGTGCTCTTACCAACCGACAACAGAATTTTTCACGGGTGACTGTATACCAGAGCTACACTGGTTTCCATGTTTTATGTGGACATTCCATAGGCGTAATGGTTTTTATACTGTACAAACTGTATTTTCTATCCCCTTATCCTAACCCTACCCCTACCCCTAAACTTATTACTTACTAAACTTATTACTTACTACTTACTATTTTTTATACATTTTTAGATGTTCAAAAAACAACTAATTCTGTATGATTCTGTATGAAAAAATGTCCCCACAAGGACAAAATGTACTAGTATTACTATACTTGTGGGGACATTTGGAACACGCACACACACACACACACGCACACACACACACACACACACACACACACACACACACACACACACACACACACAAGAAACAAGTGTGCAGACAAGTGGCCTGCATCAACTAGTCTAACCTGCCTGAAGTAAACAAGAGTAAACGTGTCTGATTTTAAAGACAGTAAATCGTGTCATTAATCATGAACATGAACATTCACAGCACTAATGGCTGCTCGCATTCATTGGCGTGTAAAAGTGCTGTGTTGGGAAGACACTGTGATTGAAGTATCACTCATTCTTTAAGCAGGGACCCTGTAAACGCCGCCCTGTATACCTCTGTGTATCAAGTGATTGTGATGAGACCTCAGAGAAAGGCTACATGCTCTTTAAAAACACTGAGCTCTTGAGAAACAATTTTCAAGCTTTATCTAAAGACTCCAGGCTTGTAGCTGCATCCTGGCTGATAGCAGCCTGCAAATGTGTTTATACAAAGTATTAAAGTCATGCTTGTGTAGCACTTCCACACTAACTGCATTCACTAGACCAGAGTTTTCTTTTCTTTTTGAACTGTGGTACATTGAGTGGGCCCAGGTACAACATACATACATACATACATACATCAATAAATGTTTTATAAATTTTACTCACATTTTTTTTTCTAAAATGTAAAAATATATATTTTATATTTTATTTAATATATTTAGTCTCCATTTTAATACAAAATACAGTATAGCACATAGAGCAGTCATAACTAGGAGTATAGGGATATACTATGTATATGTGTCCTTTTGAGATTAGGTGGTAAATGGACTGAGTTGATCAAAGTAGGCAGTATTTGGTCTGAAAATATTGAGAACTAGACTAGAAAAAGTGCTGCTCTCTGTCATTTTTTTAACGTATGCAAAAATGTGGAAATTAGCATAAAGCATAAACACTGGATATGGGCTGCTGACTCCAAACTGTTCCTAATTTTAACATGTCATATCACATCTATTTCACATCCACACACATAGTAGTATGGCAGTGTAGCATTTAAAACAATAATAATAATAAAATACAAAATAAAATAAAATAAGTCTGGGCTGCCTGAACCAGAAACTTTTTTTGAGCATCAAAAGAGTAATACGTATATAGTTATTGTATTTATGTTGTATTTTATTAAAGAGAGAGAGAGAGAGAGAGAGAGAGAGAGAGAGAGAGAGATGTCTGATCTGCACATTTACCTAAAACAGAATTTTGTAAAAAGAAAAAAAAAAAAAAGAGAACTAAACTAAAATAAATGAACTAAAGAACTAAGAACTAAAAAGAAATGGTGTAAGTCAGTAATTGTGTGATCTTACATTGAATTTATGAAAATCAATTCTGTAACAATGCAATTGTTAAGTTTAAGCATCATTTCTTTTCTATTTTCCCCTAATTTTTCCCATATTTAATTGTTTAATTATTATATGCACCAATTTATTATTTGCATGTATCATTGTTTGCTAAATATATATAACTGCCCATAACTCTGTTTGTGGTTGATATCAACCAGCTGAAAAGCACTGCATAGTGGATCAGACTGGGCCCCCCTCATCAGGGCCTGGGACAGTACTCCTGGAAGTGCTCCATGCTGATGTCTGACAGAACTATGATGAAAGTGCTGTGCTTGACCCTGGAAAGGAATTACTTACAAGATCAGGCTGATGAATCCTGGAAATCCCCTACTTGAATGTTTTGTTTAGAGTTTAACAGCATCGCAGGCAGGCCAAATTTAGCAGGCTGAAGCCTGCCGTGATGGGACCCCAAAGACAGCCTTGTTTTTACTGGGATTAGCTTGTGTTTTCGCCCGTGGACGCAACCAATCAGGCTTTGTTTGTTGTTGCATTGTGTCTCTGGGATGAAAGGGGAATCTAGACCAGCTAAATACAAGTTCCTCATGCACAGAAACGACCAGAAGCCATCAAGAGAAGATTTGCCCTGCTGTCGTTGAGGTTCAATGAAATGTGACACCAAAGTTGACTCTTTGTTTTCAGAAAGATTTGGCGAACTGCGATTGGCCTTTAACTCAGTAAAGGAAATGGTTCAGTGTTTTTCTTCATTAGTGCCAGCCATGATTTGACTAATTCTGTTTGCTCTCCTGTCGAGTGGTAGGTGAACTG
>JAFVLL020006162.1:0-22058 GCA_021397915.2 Tor tambroides | reverse complement strand
CGCACCAACTGTTGTCACCTTCTCACCAAGCTGCTTGGCGATGGTCTTGTAGCCCATTCCAGCCTTGTGTAGGTCTACAATCTTGTCTCTGACATTCTTGGACAGCTCTTTGGTCTTGGCCATGGTGGAGAGTTTGTGTTGAGCTTCTGTGGACAGGTTGTCTTTTATACAGGTAACAAGCTGAGATTAGTAAAAAAAGTAAAACCTAATCTTGGCTCGTTACCTGTATAAAAGACACCTGGGAGACAGAAATCTTGCTGATTGATAGGGGATCAAATACTTATTTCACTTATTAAAATGCAAATCAATTTATAACTTTTTTGAAATGCGTTTTTCTGGACTTTTTTGTTGTTATTCTGTCTCTCACTGTTAAAATAAACCTACCATTAAAATTATAGACTGATCATTTCTTTGTCTGTGGGCAAACGTACAAAATCAGCAGGGGATCAAATCATTTCTTCCCTCACTGTAACTGAAGTACAAGGTTATGAGATACATTATGTGAATGCTTGGCTAAAGACATGTGTCTTTAATCTAGATTTAAACAGAGAGAGTGTGTCTGAACCCCAAAAGTTATCAGGAAGGCTATTCCAGTGTTTGGGAGCCAAATGTGAAAAAGCTCTACCTCCTTTAGTGGACTTTGCTATCCTAGGAACTACCAAGAGTCCAGAGTTTTGCGACCTTAGGGAGCGTGATGGATTGTAGCGTGATAGAAGACTAGTTAGTTACGCAGGAGCCAAACCATTTAGGGCCTTAAAAGTAACTAGTAATATTTTGTAACTGATACGGAACTTAATATGTAGTCAGTGCAGAGAATGTAAAATTGGTGTAATATGATCATATTTGCTTGACCTGCACTCTAGCTGGATTTTGGACTACCTGTAGCTTGTTTATTGAAGATGCAGCCCAACCACCTAGCAGTGCATTACAATAGTCCAGTCTAGAGATCATGAATGCATGAACTAGCTTTGTTGGTAGCATGTTCCATAACTTGGAATGTTTCTAAGATGGAAGAATGCTATTTTTGTAACATGGGAAATATGATTTTCAAAAGACAAGTTGCTGTCTATTATAACACACTGTGTACTGTTTTTTGTTTGTTTGTTTTTAAGTGTGTGTTATCCTACTGAGAAATTCAGTCCAAGAAATGTCTGTTTTATCCACACGTGCATTTCGAATGTCTTTAAGATAAATCGCCAAGGAATAGCACACTTTATTAACTCCAAACTATAACAGCATAAGGAATAAATAAGCAAAATATAGTTTTTAAGACATTTAAATGCACAACCCATCAAAGCTTTAACTGACAGGCTATTTGTGGCACACCTTTACGTAAAACCAATGCCTACAAAATGTGGTCTGAAACAAAAACACTATTCCTGGCGTCAAATGTTCATGCTGTTTAAACCTGCTTTTAACACTTGTTAAATATGTAAAGGTGAACTTTGATGCCAAATGTTTTCTTTGTTTTCAAAAACTGCTCAAATGTATTTTGAGGCAGCCACATTATAAATGAAAACAGCAGGTCTATATTTGGGGAATGTGGTGGTCTTATCTGCTATATTAGTGATATACAGAACAATAGGTGCCAGAAGTGTGCTCATTAAAATAACACATCTAAGACGCCTGTATTTTTCTACTAAAGCCAATTATGGATTTTATTTTTATGGCTTTTCCTCCTCCCTCTGCCCAACATATTGTAAGATCCTGAAAACAGAACTTATATTGCCAAGCATTCCACCAAAGATACTAATTTCTCCTTGTTTATAACAGTCGTCAAAATATGGAAATGTGGAGCAACACAATTATAAGAACACCTTATATAAGGTAATTAGAGAAATAACCAGCTTAGAAACTCTTGGGGGAAATTATTTATATTCATGAATAAAACATCAGTTCAAGCTTTTTCACAGTTCAATCAAGTAATGACAAAACAAGTTCACCCACAGGGCTATAAATTGAGAGTGTGAAAGATAAAAGGGGCAAAATATGTCATTCAGGACCATCTTTAGTATAATAATGCCTCTTCGGAATAAAAGGACATATTTTTTATGTTGTTTAAACACCTTCAACATTATATCTAACATTACAGCTTAGTTTTCTGATATGTACTGTGATCAGCAGTATGAACCTCCAAAGTTGTTATAAATTATGGTTCATAATTTAGAAAGAACAGAACAAGGAGTGAAAAAAATCTACATTTAACATGGCCTGCTGGCACTGCTATGACAACACAATAGTCTTCCAGCAGTCGCAGGGTAAGATTTCCAGATTTCTGAATTGCTTATTTTACAAACGCTGTGAAATAATTATTTAAACACCCAACCATGACACCATATTCTTTGTGACTGACAGCAGGACAGAAGAACTGTGCAGTTTCAGGGCAAAATTCCACTAGCTGTGTTTTCCCATTTCAATGCAATTATTTTGTTATTTTTAGCTGATGGACTGTTAATATGCCAGAGGCATTGTGGAATAATATTATCTGAGCTGGTGTATAACAAGGTGTGTTGAGTAATATGCCCGTAAGCTGACCCTTAAAACATATTGGAAGGTTATTTAACTGCAATATTCTTCTTTCCAGCATTTTCCATTTAAGTTAATTAAAGGTCTTACTGTACTGTACTGCTGCTTTCCATCACATCTTTGTATATGTGTGTATGCAGTTTTTTTTTTTTCAATCATACTATCAAATGTCTCTGGTCACTGTGTTTTGCAGGGCCACTTGACCCATAAGCAGCTTCAGGTTTACTAAGAACAGGTCAGTGGGATTATATTCTGTGGACGCCTTTGCCATCTCTCCAGGGGCTGACATAGGAGCAGAATTGGTTAATTTTTGTGCTGTGATTGTGAAATAAACGGACTGAGCTGAGCTGAAAACTTACTGTATATGATATGAGATCTGTAAGTTGTTCTGTCTGACTGGCTGGAGCTTTTCTCCTGTTAGCATGTGCAGGATGTTATTGTAAAGCCCATGTGGAACCATTTGATGGCTCCTGGTTTAATTCTCCCTGTGTGGACAGCAGTAATACTCACCAACCCTCTCTGATACATGTCCTGGAAGGATAATGACTGTCAAAGTTGTATGTGTGTACTTAAAAATAAGTAAATGTGTTTCATATGTTTTATGTGTTTCATATGTTTTGACAATGTATTGTGTATGTATCAGGAGGAATGGCAGGTGTTTAGAGATAATGATCATCAAATCATCAAAGTTTACTACTGTTGGCAAGCACAATAAACCCAGAATTTTGCAGTCATGGTGTGTGTCATTATTGGAACAGATTTTAATCGACAGCCAATCCAACAATAAAAAAAATCACATCTGGCTACTCCACTGTTTGAAGCCAAAATCAGGGCTGAAGTGAAAAGATTCCCAAAATGTCTCTTTGTTCTAATGGCTCTGTGAACTTTTTTTTTTTTTTTTAATAAATAAGACGTTTGTATTGTGTAACTTACATTTTAGGAACAATATTGCAAGTTACTGTTAATGTTTTGCTCCACAAATGAAAATGGTTCCACAGTATAATGAACTGTGTCACGTCTCAGTGTATCACACACCAGTAGTGGCATTTCATTCGTAATTGAATCATTGTTTATGAATGGTTAAATCACCCACAATGCACAAAAGACAGTATTGTCACCACCTACCGGTAAAGTTGGTATCAGGTAATCAACATCACTCAGTAGTGTTGTTTCGTTGCCAAATGATTTTTTGTGTGTGTGCAAATTGTTGAATGCATGACTCAGTCTTCAAAAATTTGAAATAATTAAATTGAAAATTATTGTCCATTTTTGTTCCACAAATGAAGATAGTTCCACAGTAGAATGAACCATTACATGTTTTCGAGTATCGCATAGCAGTAGCATTTCATTCCAAAATGAATCATTTGAATGAATTGGTTGAGTGGACGATTCAATGACTCATAATACACAAAAGGCAGTAGTCACTTTTCACCACCTACTGGTGAAATTTGTATTTGTAACCTACATTTTAGACACAAAATTGTGTGTTGCTGTAATTTTTTGCTCTGCAACAGAAAATATTTCCACAGCAGAATTAACCAGTTTGCCTCTTTAAGCATCGCACAGTATTTCATTCTCGAAATAATCATTGTTTTTGAACAAATTGGCTGAATGAGTGGTTCAGTGACTCATAATATACAAAAGACAAAATTCTGCCAATACTGACAAATTTGATATTGGGTAACCCACATTTTATACACAATATTGCGAATTACTATGTCTTTTTTTGGTTCGCAAACAAAAACAGTTCAACTGTCATGTGTCTCTGAACACTGCAGTTTCACGTAAAGACTTTTTACTTGTTGCCCCCAATTATTATTCAGTGACTCATAATACTCAAATGACAGTGGTCACTTGGCACCACCAACTTGGTGAAATTGGTATTGGGAAACCTACATTTTAAACAATGTAGTGAGCCACTGTCAATTTTGGCTCCACAAAAAAAAAAAAAGTTCACTGTCACATGTCTCCAAATCCCCTCCACTAATGCACAAATCTAAATCTGAACAGTTAGTGATACAAACAGAGAAAAGTCCCAGTGATGTTGGACTAAATCTTTTTGGAACCTGCTTCAACCAATCAAATTTGAGGACCAGTACTAACTGTTGTATACATTTCGCTCAATGGCATTTGCTTAGTGGTTTTAAATCATGATAATTATGGTTTAAAAGGTTTTGCATGATGACTAAAGTGCAGTTTGTCACACGTCCTGTGGTCACAGATTTAATGCCAACACTCTCTGCTAATCTCCCTGTTCAAAACCAGTCCAGAAATGCTTGTGTTTGTGTAAACAGTGCAATTTCACTCTGCTAATGGATATTGGCAGTCTTTATTCTGGCACTAGTTAGATGTGCAGTTCCAGAAAAAAAAAAGAGATGATAAATCCTTTCAGACAAAATGAACTCTCATTCTCATTTTCCTTTTGTCTGTACTCATTAGAAACAAAACTGAAAAAAAAAAAAAAAATTAAAGTGACATAATAATATTATTTGTTTGCACCATGTTATCTGGCATGGCAACATTGTTTTTCCATTTGAACAGCACACAGTTTAACCGTCCCACCTTCACCACACAGCTGTGCATGTTTGCATTCGTTCCACTGTGTGTCAGCAAAAGCTGATGAGTCAGTATGAAGTTGTTTAGACGTTTGAGGGCAAAATTAGTTTTTGTAGTTGTACATGTCAATGGGGTCTGTGATTGATTCCGGTGAATAAAAAAGCAAATTCTACCTCTCCTCTTTCACATCCCTCCACTAGAGGGAGTGACACACACATTTTGAGCTTTGCTTTTTGAGGAAAACGAGTGTGAAATATGAGTCTCAGTATATCTTTATCGAAACTGTCTGGGATATATTCCCATACAGAGAATCCCTTCGATATACTAAGAACAAACAATGGTCCTGCATTGGAGCCGACCCTGGCAAATGATATTGGCATGGCACCATTCACATAAATGGCGTCCTTCCACTTTACAATATTGTGGGAGCCTTTTCTTCAAGACGTTTTTATTTCAGTTGAATTTTCCCTTCGTAATCGACCGTCAGTAGGTCACTGAGTTCAGTAGTTGCCACAATACATTCCCACTGCATCTACAGTATATACACTGTTCAAATGGGTTCGATTTATTAGTTAATACAATAGAAAAAAAAATCACAAAGAAATAGCAAGTAACATTGAATTAAACATATAAAAAATATAAATAATATCACTTCTATGATCAAGTGATTCTGAGCTTTAGTCATTTACATAAGTGTCGATTCTCCCCATAGAGAACAGACTGGCTCTCGCTGACCGCAAAGCTTTGACTGGGTGCCTAATTACAGGAGAGGTTGACTCAGGGCTCTGTGGAGTGTATAGCATGATTGTATGAGTGCATTTAAGTGTGCATGGAGTGAGATCACACAGTGTGAGTAATTGGCACAGTGCTAGAAATAAGCTGCACATCTGTAAGACACCACTCTATGGAGATTTTCAGCTGCAAGGAAAACAACCAGACACATACATACACACACCTGCTTTGCTATTACATCACCACTTCTGCAGGGGCTGGAGGTCACACCTGCGGGTGAACCGTGTAGGGAGAGGCTTTCAGTGGAAATTTTTTTTTTTCTTTTTTTCTTAAAATCAGTGCTCTCGGTTCTCACTGTGGTATAAAAGAGGTAAATGATGTAAACAAGGCAGTTTGTGTAATAACATTGTAAAACTTCAGTGATCCAGAAGTTCATAAAACAAGCAAGCAAACAAAAAAAAGCATCAGCGTACATGAGGTGATCTAGGATGGTTGAAATTTATTTATTTATTTGGTTTAACGTCTGTAACTCTGTTTTTTTTTTGCACAATTTTTTTTTCAACCTTTTTTAATATTTGTCTCACATGTGTCTGCACCAAAGTTATTTTGTACTTGTGCGAACCTAAACTGCAAAAATAAATGTTAAAGGGTTAGTTCACCCAAAAATGAAAATTCTGTCATTAATTACTCACCCTCATGTCGTTCCAAACCTGTAAGACCTCCGTTCATCTTCTGAACACAAATTAAGATATTTTTGATGAAATCTGAGAGCTTTCTGACACTGCATAGACAGCAATGCAACTGAAATGTTCTCAGGCACAGGAGCGTAAGGACATTGTTAAAATAGTGCATGTGACATCAGTGGTTCAACCGTAATTTTACGACGCTATGAGAATACTTTTTGTGCACAAACAAAACAAAAATGACTTTATTCAACAATTTTTCTCTTCCGCATAATCCTCCACCATTATCGAGAGTACCATGATGGATATCTCTCGGATTTCATCAAAAATATCTTAATTTGTGTTCTGAAGATGAACAAAGGTCTTATGGGTTTGGAAGGACACGAGGGTGAGTAATTAATGACAGAATTTTCATTTTTTGGGTGAACTATCCCTTTAAGTGCAAGTGCTGTTTCAACATACCCCATACTGAACAGCCATGTTTTTGTCCAGTGTCTATTTCTCTCCTAAATTCAAGTCAATTTAAAAAATATATGGGCATTTATTTTGTTAAACAAATGTATTTGTTAGAAATAAATTCAACATTTTTAAAGTATTATTTATTTTTCATTTTAATCATTCAAAATTAAAAAGCATTATATTCCAAATGGGCAAATCCAGCAAGCTGAAAAATATATTGAACAACTAACAATTAGAAAAAGTATATTCAGAGTGTGTGCATGTTCTTAATTGGGTAAAATATCAGATTATTCAGTCTGTGGGTGCAACAGAACTGAACAAGGCAGAAAATGTGTAGGCCCATTAACAAACTATGATAATGATAACTATAAAGATAACTGTAAGATAACTGCCACTGGATAATAATGTTCCATTTATTCAACTTGATCTATAAAAAAACCCTAACTTTTCATAGTTTGGCAAATAGGTGGTGAATTCGTACGATTTGATTCTAACTCACTTCTAACTCCACACCTAAACTTAAAGAGGCATGATCTGATTGTATGAAAACATATGAGATCACAAATTCATACAAATTCACCACTAAATAGCTAAAATGTAAAATAGCTGTGATTTAAGGGTGTGTTGCCGCATTATAAATGCACTGCTGTCATGCAGTTATATTGTCTGTCACTTTAAATGCTCAAGTTAAAGTTGGGTGGATTCTGATTGGCTGTCAATGTTTTATTCATTCATCAGCTGAAAAAAAAGAACATCCTCAATGTGATTCCAGTGGTATCATTTATCTTCTGTGTTGCTAGCGTTAAATGTGTCATATGGACTTTCCTTTTCTCTTTATACTCTTTAAAACTTTAGTCATCATTATAGTTATCATGTGTGAACGGCCCTTTCCAACCTTCCCTGTCTGAAACTTTCTTTTTCTTTTCTTTTCTTTTTTTTTTTAAAAAAAACAATAATTTTGAGTATGATATATGTACAATTAAGCAAGGGAATCTGCTCCAGATGATACCAGTTCTGTCATTCCACAAACATTAACCCACAAGTAGCCTAAAATGTGGATTTTTGTAACTCTGAATTTTTTTTGTCCTGTAAGTCTGTTTTGACTTCTTCTAACTCACCCTGAGGATGACGATCATGTATGAAAGTGATTTCATCCAACACCTTGTGTTACAAGCATCTGTCTCCTCTACAGTTGTAAACTGCTGAAAAGTTGTGTTGCAACACCATGAGCTGTTGGTGATTTTCTTAGAACTGCTGTTTTTAACTGATCATTTTATGTCAGTTTAATGGACTAACTGAAAGTAATTATTCAAACATTTCATTTGACGCACAACGTTAACTGTTTATATATTTCTAAAGTGTCCTATTTCTCACCAGCTTTATGCTTAAGATTATACATGCTCCATTGTAGTGGCAAATAGCTTTGTAAGGGTTGTATACAAAAGCACTGTATGTGTTTATCCTTGGATTTCAATGTTAGATGAATAACTTCCTGTGTGTGACTGCAGTTAAACCACCCAGATAGAGTCCATGCAACTTCACCAAAGGCACGTCTTTCCAGACTGTGAGAGAGATTGTGCGAGGCTTGAATTGGATGTATACAGTGACCCACTAACTTGCCAGTTCTGATGGAACACAATGGAAAGTGTGTCAGTTTCACAGTCTGGCTCCCAGAGCTGCTGTGATATTGAGACTGAAATAAGGTGTCCAAGTGGAGCTGTTTGGATTAAGCCACTCTCTAATGTTTCTCTTTTTCTGTCTCTCACACTCTCTCTCTCTCTCTCTCTCTCTCTCTCTCTCTCGCTTTTTCTCATTTCATTAATCGTGCTAAAGTGCTTCAATCTGGGCAAGTGCTTTATTTTAATGCTTTTTATATGAGTTTGTTTATTGGTCCTATCTCCATCTTGTGTTTTTTGTGATTTTAGTCTGTTGCCAGTGTAGGCTGTAAGATATATATGTGAAAAAAAAGAAGAAAATGTCCTAGTAGCACAGATTCAGCACAATAGCAAAGAATAGTTATCCCCTCAGTTTATATCAGCACATCTTCCCCTCAGAAACGTCATTCAACTTTCAATGAAATTAATGTGTAAAGCACTTTTTACAAACACACAGCATTGTTCCAGAGTAGCTTTAGAAAAAAAAATGGAAAAAATAAAGAAGATTAAAGGAAAACGAAAGATGGTCTCCATTGTAAACTCCAAATTGAACAAGGCAAAGGCAACATTAGGATGTTTCATTGGATGAGGAATATGCTGTTGAAGACTTTCTCAACAACTGTCAGTGACAAACCTGACAATGACTATTTGTAGCACAACCGATAAAATCTTTGACTATGAAGTTGCATTAAGTAAAAATTGAGCGTAATTTGCTTTAGACTAATAATTGTGTCATCATATGTATCCTCGTGATGCTTAAAACTTCAGACCCAAATTTGGTTGGTTCCTGTCACGGTGCACACACGAGGGAGGAACTATAGGAACACGCAGACTAGGACGTAACTCAAATAATAACATTCTTTAATGGACACATCAAGGCAGGGCCAGACAAGGCAAGGCTGACATGGACAGAAACACCAGGGAGTAACGAGTAGACCAGACAACACGAAACAGAACGGGCAGGAACTAAAGTACACAGGTTAATTAGACAAACACAGCTGGACAGACTTAACTAATAATCACATGAAACAAGGACAGGAAACAAACCAAATATGGACACAAGAGGCGGGAACACATGACAGACACGACAGAGGACTGACAGTTCCTCTGAAACAACAAAAACTGATTTCAGAATATCTTATTTCATGAAATACTATACAAAAGACCACTGCTCTGATTACCATCGATGGTTCTAAATAAAGTCACTTTTCATTGTGCTACATAGTCAATGTCAAATGAAAGGAAGATCTCTATGGTTCCAAACTCTTGTACAGTCTGATATCACACCGTCTAGTGTTTCGTTTCTTTCTTGAGACGCAAAAGCTTTGGAGATGATTTATACCGCTATTTATTTGATTCTTTTTTTTCAGTTCAGAGAGGTAAGTGGTTTGGGAATAAAGCAGTGTTCATGATTTATGTTAGACTCACACAGCTCACCTGTGAGTGATTTGCTACAGCGCCATGAGAGGCCACAGATTTAGCCTTGCATTTGCAAGAAACCCAAGGTAATCTGTCACTCACACATGATTATGACTTTTCCAGTAAGCTATCAGTTAGCTGCAGTACAGTCCTAGCTAACAAAATATGTTCTATGAATGTTTTGCTAACAGTCTTTGAACGTTTAAAAAATGTTAGACTAAAACGTTTACAAAGAAATGTTCCATGAACAATGTATGAATATTTTTGTGCTAACATTTTGAGAATATTATTTAAGACCAGATAACTTTGAATGAACGTCACACTTTTTTTAAGGTCCAATTCTCGTTGCCAACAAACCATTAACTATGGCTTTTGCCTCAATAAACTCCTAATTTGCTGCTTATTAATAGTTAGTAAGGTAGTTGTTAAGTTTAGGTATTGAGTAGGATTAAGAATGTAGAATATGGTCCTGCAGGATATGTGTTTTATAAATATTAATAAACAGCCAATATGTTAATAATAGGCATGATAAGCAACTAGTTAAAAGTGAGTCTTACAGAACGTTCTATTAATGTTACTGGAAGAACATTTGTTCATATCTTTGAAAGAACCTTGCCTGAAAATTGGACAAAGTTTTGGGGTATTTTTTTTTTTACAAGTATCAGTGTAGCTAACACAAAACATCATTGCGTCAATAATTAATGTACAATCTCTGGCTCATTCAAACTTCAGTTTGTTAGTTAAAAAAATCACTTATATATGCAGACCTGTAGGTCTGATTTTAGTGAACTGGTTTGTTTAGACAGTTAAAAAAAAGTCCCAAATGCAAAATACTCAATCAAATTATGCTGTTTATTGCTATATTTTTGAAGTTTGATGGTGTCACCCTCTTTGAAATGTTGTTTTTGGTCCAGAGAAATGCTGCTCTGATTGTAATAAATTGTAATTATATAGTGTATTGGCTCCTTAGTATCTTTTTGACTTGCAGAACAATGCCCAATCTTCCCCATCAAAGATAAGTAGAAAACACCCAACTTTCATTAAGATAACATTACAAGAAATATGACGACAAACAGTGATAAATATATAAAGTACATCAAGTCTGTGGTGGTCTTTGCAATTGTAAGGGTCTCACCGCAGGCCAGATAAAGGACTTGCAGTGATAATATTGATGTTATTTCATCACAGTTCTTGGCGCTCAGAGTTTCACTCTGTCATTCACTGGCCTTTCGATCATTTCTTTCTGTCTCTCTCAAACTCGCGTCTTATGGCCCTTGTTAAACGGCACCACATGTGCACATGTGTCCCTTTCTGAATTCAATAGTAGGGCGTTTCTCATTTCGTGTGTATCACTCTATCTCATACTCTTTGTTGTTCACTCTGCCCTCTCTCATCTCTAATGCAGAACAGGCACCTGGCTTCCCCGGGGCAGATCAATACGCTGCTCACAATGTTTCCCATGATGCAACACCATTAATTAAAGCATCTAATCAAATAATTGTGCTCAAAAGCTTCTTATGAACTCTAAATAATAATTTGTCACACATGTTGAGATATTGCTCTGCTGCTCCTGGCTCCTCTGTAGGTGACATCACCATCCTTTCCTTCTGTCTATTTAAAATACAGTCACTAGGCAGAAGCTTTTGTCTAATTTATGAGAGATGATAATAGTACAATCCCAATAGAACAACTAGGATTTAGTGTCCTGCACAATGTTTTATGAATATATATATATATATATAAGTTCACTTAACTTTTTTTTTAAAATTATTATTTACTTAGTAATTTTAAGGCAATGGGTTTCCTCAATTGTTTTAAGTTAAGTCAACCTATCACTTTTTACAGTGATACACACACACACACACACACACACACACACATATATATATATATATATATATATGTAATTTCAAACATACAACGATTTCATCTTGATATAATGAGGATGTTTTTAGTTTTTGATATTTTATTTAAGGATATTCAGCAAAAATCAAAGTTGTGTGGTCCAACTAACATGCAGAAACATGCTGACAAAACAAAACAAAACAAAACAAAACAAAACAAAACAAAACAAAACAAAACAAAACAAAACAAAACAAAACAGGAAATGACAATAAAGACCTGCAGACTTAATGTCAAATCTCAGATAATTTGACCTTTTTATGATAAAACAAGTGTGGTGTCACTCCTCAGAAACATAATGATATTTATGAATTAGTAATTCATGATACTTTAAACAATAATTTTTACCTTGAAGAATATATTTAAAAATGTGAAATTAATAGATGTGGAATTATTAAGATGCATACATTCACATGTAATGAAAGCGTTAGAGCTATATATCATAAAAATGTTGTAATATTGTCCTATATATTAAGAGTGATTTTGTTTTTTGATATATGTATATTTTGTGTTGTATCATGTGACTTTGGCTAATTTTATATGTGATATATATATGCATAAAAATTTGAAGAAGAATAAGAAAGAAAGAAAGAAAGAAAGAAAGAAAGAAAGAAAAAGAAAGAAAGAAAGATTTTGTGCAAAACAGTTTTTTGACCATGAAGAAAGCTAAAAAAAAAAAAAAAAGTGTAAAATATTTTTTAAGTTCCATTTCTTTTCTAATGTAACTTGACAAAGAAAGGTAAACTTTTACACAAGTTATGGATTCATGTGTCAAATCCTTTGTGGAAATGTCAAAGAACAGAATATGGCTCAAATCACCATTACATTAAGGAAAGATATGTTACCACAATACCACAAGATATTTTAGAGTAATTAAATGAAAATGGTATAAAAACCAACTTGGCACATGTTTTAGGGTGTATTCACACCAGGAAAGTCCGCTAGTTCGCTTGCTTTGGTCTGGACCAAAGACAATGTTGATTTTTTTTGTTTGGTGCGGTTCACTTTCACACTGCCCTTTTTGCAAGTGAACCAGAAATTATAAACAAAACCACACGTGTGCTTAAGGTCATCCATTCACTGGTTCATCCATTCAACCGTACCAGAGTTCGTTTGGAAGCGGACCGAGACCACCTCTTCAGCTGGGTCTCAGTACGGTTGTTTGGTGCGCACCCGAGTGCGATTGCTGTATTCACACCTGCCCAAAAGATCCGCACCAAGAGGGGCAACGAACTTGAGTTCGATTCAATCATATAAACATTATATCAAAATAAACATTTAACCCAACTGTTGGTTGAAAACAACCCAGCATGTGTTCTGTCCAATATTTACCCAGCAGCACTGGGTTGTATTTAACCCAGCATTTTTTAGAGTGCAGGTGCGAATACACCCTTAAACTGGATTTCTTCTTTTCTTTATTGTGAACACTCTTATACATCATTGACCCTAATGTATTTTTAGCTCAGGTATAGATAAACCAGAAAACATCATTAAGTTGTACAAAAGATCCTTTTGTGTGTTTGTTTGTTGGTTTTTGCCTTACGAGCTGTGACCTCTGTCAAAGGACACATCCAGGATGCATCTTCTCTCCAGCCTCTGCCAACAATGCATCTACTGTACACCAACATATGATGACCAGAGGCGGGTGGAAAGGTGGCAGTTTATGTACAAACTCTCTGGCAGCTGCAGTTCCCTCATTCCTTCTGTCCCACAAACAGAGAGGCAGTGTGTGACCCTTGCATTAACGGATCTGTATGTACACTCCTAGTTACCTCATGCTCAACTAGCCCAAGCTAGACAGGAAATGAGACCCCACCAGTTTGAAGTGGTTCCGTATTTCACAAAAAGCCCATCATTTTGACATCATTCAAAATTTTATTGATTTATCCATCTTCAATTTGTTGAGTCCATCTGGATTATATTATATAATATGGCAAGCGACAAGCATAAAGGACAGAAAAACATGCACAGTCAGAAAATTATATTGGTGAATTAAGTGATTTGGAGTCTTTTAATCACTCTAAACTAACATCACCTAAACTACTTGGAAACCAGGTTATTCGGTTATTCAGAACGTAAATCAGAGGGAGTTGCCAGAGAACTTATTTTTTGAGGTCTGCACTTTAAGAACCACTTTAGCAAACATGTGAGCATACATGCATGTGTATGCGTAAACAGCTAAAATAATTAGATCCCTGTTCTTTCATCTGACGTTGACCTCCTCCACCCTTTGCCAATGACACGTCTGAAAAAGTACCTCATGTTCAGATGATTATGAAATCACTTCAAAGGAAAACTTTGATGAACATTTGGATATGAAAAAACTCTGAAACTGACACTTAAAAGAGGCAAAATAAATATAAAGGCCTCAAAGAAAATATTAACAGACTGAAAATCAAAATTAAATTAAAACTGACGTTCTTGGCGTCAGTGTGAATTATTTATTGCTGCGCATTATTTCATAGAAAAAAGCTTGGTTTTGTAATGTTCAAAATCAAAGAGTAATATCTTGTTTTTCCTCTGAAATGACTTTGCATTGAAGTAACTGCACATTCCCGCTCTGCATGTTTTCTCATTGAATATTCTCTTTCAGTTGGTAATAGGGCATTTTGTACATTCATGACATTAAAATGGGTTGGGAAATTTACATTGACTTTAAAATTAGGTATTTAAAATATATTGCGGCTGATTTAATTTACGTGTTCCCTAATATCAGTACATTTAATTTAATTATGTGTAAAACAATTCTTAGAACTGCCAATTAATCAAAACTAAATGATCGCCAATCATTACTCATGCCAATACACACTCAATGATCAAACACTCAAAGTTAAAATGCAATTTCAATTCTATCTGCAATCACATAAAGAAAGCAAGCAATACTGTCCCACCTTAGAACGTATGTTTATTTAGCTCTATGTAATATAAATCGTTTCTGGTCTTGGTAATCAGTCTAGTAACATATTGTGCTTTATGTCCAGCATGAATAAATGTTAAGGAAAGGAAATACTACGAGAGAGTCATCAGTTACGTTTTCTCTCCGTGGCCATCGCAGACACTGTATCTCCATACTTCACAGCAATGTTCTGTCTGCGCTCTGTCAGGACATCTGTGTTTAATTTTCCATTTGCCAAAAGTGCAATTAGCCTGCATTTGACTGGTATTACTGTCTATGCATGGAGAGAGAATACTTCAAGGATGTATTCAATTTACAATGTAATAGAAACATGATTAATGACAACAAATGAATCATTTCTCAAAAATCAGACTGTTGTTAGATGTTCAGAGAAACGTCAAATAGTTTGAAAAAGACAGTTATTTTATTATTCTAGCGTGTCTTTTGTGTTTTAATGCAGGGATTAAACCAGTAAATATTTCAAAATCTCTTTTTACAAATAATTTGTCAGTTTACCAACTTGTTTATTCTTGCAACACTGCTATTATGTTAACTCAGCTGGAAATAATACGTTTTTTTTCTACTTTTTTTGTGGGAACCATAATCCTTACGCTCTTAAATGACAGTAATATACTTTCAAACATGTTAAATGATGACTAATTACATATATTTAAGCAATATGAAGTATACAAAAGAAGTAGACAAATTTGACAAGTTAATTTGTTGTTGTTAGTTGTTTTTTTTTGTTTGTTTTTTTTGTTTTTTCTCTCCCGCCAACAGAAACTGTTTCCAAAGAACCCAAAGATGGTCTGGATCCTCAATTACAAAGACAGGATGCTTTTTGGCCAATCAAGTTACAGGACCGGAAATAATTGTTGTATAAAACATGGCAATCGCCAACTTTCCATTATTCACTATTTTTCATTTGTGTTTATTTCTCTTAGACACTATGGCACAAGGTCACACAACTGTAATATTGTGCTCTATGATTTTCTTCAGTATTGTGTAATGCACTTTTAGTATACTCAACATGCAATGGGTTAGTTCTTCTCTCCTTCGTTACAGTTAATCGAGACGTAAATTATCCCTGCTCATTGCTACATCTTGAAACTGTGCCTTCTTCCTTAAATCCCTTTGGCTGATGATACAAAACCTCGATCTGATGCTTAAAAGTTTGGGAGTGCCTCTAAAATCATGTGTTTTGAATTTCAAAAGCTGCTCACAAACGTGTGAAAGAGACTGTGGTGTATGCTCTGTCGTATGTAAGTGCGTGAACAGATGTTGCACAAACGACTAGATAATTTCTGTAATATGAAGCACAATACCACATGGATTTGACAGCCAGACCCAGCCAACACCCAGTCCCAAAGGAGCTAATGGAACAGCACTCCTATCTAGTGAGCACAGCAGGGTTAGTCATGTACTGTTCCAGTTGCAGGAAGTCCCCTGCTTTAGCATCTTGAACACAAAGAAGAGTCAAGCAGCATCATAATCAAACTACTAAACATATGAAATCAATTTGCATCCTGTTGCATCTTCAGTCAAAACAACTACAATTCCCATTCACAAGATGATACTCTCCAGCGTCTTGCATGTTAACTTCTAACATACTTTGCTTTATGTAAAGCAATTTATCTGCACAATATGAACAATATTGCTAGTTTATATTAGCTCTGCTAATAAAAACAGTTCAACACCCATTTCATGTCTCCAAGCAAAACACAGCAATGAAAACAGTTGAGTGAATAATTCAATGACTTACTCATGAAGACTTATTTAGTTCCTGCGTGACTCTGTGTTTTTAAACAAATTGATTCATGGATTCAAGGATTCAAGAATTTAACTCTTTCATAAAAACAATCACTTATCGCCAACTACTGGCCTACACTCTTAAAAATAAAGGTTCTTTTTTGGGAATTGATGGTTCCATGAAGAGCCTTTACTATCCATGGAACCTTTACATTCCCCAAAAGGTGAAGTTTTCTAGATTTTTTAAAATGTTCCACTAAGAAACTTCACTGAAAGGTTCCTTGGGGAACCAGAAATGGTTCTTCTATGGCATCACTGCAAAAGCGAAAAGTTCCATGCGTGTGGTTTTGGACTGTTTCATTAGCACTCTTGGAATGCTGCTTGACTAATCTCGAGATTCCACAATTTCTTCCTCCAAATCCACACAGAAAATGCAAAAAGGTTCAGCATCTGTCTGGACCTAAACATGGCACATCCAGTCCATTCATCTTCTCCTTGAAGATACAAACTAGATGAGAACATTTCCCAACATGACACACCACAATGTCAAAACTGTATCTGTGTATAAAGGGCTGTGAGATTGTTTGCATAGACACAAAGATTAATATCAACTGACGTTATTTTTAGAATTCTACAATTTTGCTCCTTTCCTCTATTTATTCACAACCTTTGTCGTGAGCTGGCTTGCAGATCTTGAAGACTCCTAACAGATCTCATTCACATGTATTCGTCATCCGAAGTTTAAAAAGCCAGCTCATTTTAATCATCAGGCTCAGGGGAGATCCAACAGTAATCTGTGCTGTAAAGAGACCATTTGTTTTCTTCATTTATAAGAATTCAAGCTGGCATGATTTCTTCACAAGCACTCTTTGTTTTTGGTTTCTCTCTCCTTTTCTACTCTGTTGTTGGCTCTGAACCTTGGACTGTATTTGTTGCATCTGTGATTAAGCTGACTTCAGATATAAGTGATTAAATAAAACATGGACAGTGATGTACTCATGCTTTACACAACAAATCTGGCTTTTATATTCTAGCTAAAGTGGACATTAAGTTTCCAACAATGGCTAATTAACTTAACCAAAAGTGAACATTTATTCAAAATGTAGCACTGTTTTCACTCTAAATGCAAAATATTGCACCAAATTTTCACCGTGACATTATGACATACTCAGCGCATTTCAACGCATGATTCACAAATTCAGCTCGACCTGGGTTGCTCCTGGTGGAATATCTTTATTGTTCCTCTTGGACTGAGAATCGAGGAAGTGCTCACTCACTACATCTGTGTGTGTTCTTTGTAAACGGAATGGCGGTAAATCTCTTTTCGAGAGTAATTTTCAGAGCGGAAGCAGGACTCATCTCTTTTCATTCACACTGGGATGTAGAGTATGATGGATGAGGCTGTCAGACCCTGCTGCTAGAGGTTAATAAACGCAAAGCGAAAAAGATTTGATTCAAAGACTCTGCAGTTTGCACTTCATAAGCTGTTCTGGCAAGAGACTCACCCTGTGCAAAATTATACACTTTCATTACTTTTTACTTTTTTGCTGTCTTCTTGTAGAGAAATTCCCCCTCAAACAAACCTTGGTCCAAGTAATAGATTTGTCTGGCTCTAACATCTGCATTAGAGAGTTTGTTGTTCGGTTTGCGTTGTTGGGTACTTTTCTGTAAGCTGTGTGAATGTGATTATGGGTAGTGAGTGTGTTTTAGGGCACCTCCCTTCTTCAGTTTTGATACGTGAAACATTTTATTGGATGCAGAAATAAAGGAGACTTAGCCTGCCAAGAGGGACCGAAACAATAGAGCACTGGACAGATTCAATCTAGAAACACAAAACAAAAGAAACAAGCAAATTCATCTGTACAGGATGATTTGCGCTGCTGGCATTTGAACCACGAGTGCTGAATTGCAATGTAAAAATAAATAATGAACAACTTAATTAGTATTAGATTTTTCCCCCTTATTTCATTATTTGTTTACTTTCTACTTTGTACCAGCTTTAAGCTTTCAGTTTTAAAAAAGCATGTATGCAGCTTTTCTATCACAATATCAGATTTTTAAATGAACCCAAAAAGGAAAGCAGATGAATTGGATTAATGAAGACGTTTTTGTGAATTCAATTTTTTTTATTATTTTTTCTATAGACCAATTTGGAGTAGACATCATAGTTACTTGCAGCTGTGCGCGCATTGTGGTGGCAGAAAAACACTGGTAACAAGTGGAGGGAAATGGGTAAAATTTCTTTGGAATGGAATAAGAGAAAAAAAATGGTAACACTTTAGAACAGGGAACACATATTCACTATTAGCTAAGAGTTTTCCCTCCATAAACTCCAAATTAGCTGCTTATTAACAGTTAGTAAGGTAAATGTTAAGTTTAGGTATTGGTTCGGGTTAAGGGATCTAGATCACGCAGAATAACGCATTAATATGTGCCTAATAAGTACTAATATTCAGCCAATATGCTAGTAATATCCATGCTAATAAGCAGCTAGTTAATACAGAGAATTGGTCCTTAAAATAAAGTGTTACCAAAAAAAGTGTGCCTTTGGTTGTCAGAATCTGAATGCAAATCATTTTTATAGAACCCTATCAAAGATGCCATTTGAAGCTAAACGCAGACATTTAAACGGACAGACTAAGGATGAAAAGTGTTATGATTACTCTACTTTTAAAGCATAAATTTCATTTAAACAATAGGTCTACATAATATTCACACACAGTTCATTGGGGACATATTGTATTAGACCTACAGTTAAAGCATGAAATGCTATTTAAACCTAGAATATTTTATATAACATTTACCTATTTTATCTCACAATCCTGACTTTTTTTCTCTCACAAATGCAAGTTTGTATCTCCGAGTTCAGATGTTATAGCTCGATTTAACTCAACAATAGCGAGTTTGTCAATTCTGAGAAGAAAAAAAAGCCAGAAGTCAGGAATATATACTCTGAGCTGAGGGGAAAGAGAGAATTACAGGTTGTTTTTCCTTATCATAGTTGTGAGATATAATCTCGGAATTGCGAGAATAAAGTCAGAATTTTGAAACATAAACTCAAATTTAACTTTTTTATTCTTTTTTTCCAAAACTGTCATTTTCTGCCACCAGATAGGCTAAACTGCTGATTTACTTCATTTGAATTAACATCTATTTTAGTTAAAGGTGTACATGGTCATTTATAGGGGTGTAAATTCTCAAATATCACAACACAGGATATTTCTGAGGCACCAGGTTTACAAAAGTGACCAATAAAGGCTGCATGTCCTAGTGAACCTTTGACCTGTGTATTCCCCCCATGCAGTCTTTCAAATAACCTTTCTGTATGGTACTTCCTGTCATGTGAGACAGGTCAATGCAAGCAGAGCAGAGCTCCACACTGGGCCTGTCACTCAAAACCCATGACCTCATCTTGACATTGCAAATTTGGTTCTTCTCGGTCCAACACACCGATTACTGAAATACCCAACAGAACTGGGTGATGTGAGAAATTCTCCAGTAAAGGTAATACTGGAAAACTGCTGTCTCAGTGGAATATCCTTTAGGCATTTTTATGTTGCAAAGGGACCATTTGTCTTCGTCACTGTGTTTATTATCTGCCCAAACTTTCAGTTTAGGATGATTTATAACCATTGAATGGGCAGCCTGGGGTTTAAAGACTCCACATGATGGGTTTTTGTTCATCCTAAATGAAAGAGAGGATGTGTCTCTGGTTGTATGATAGGTGCTCACCTCAGTCAACTTTTGACCAATCCCCCACACATTCCAACCCTCTAAATTTAACCCCAATTACTTAATTTCACCAATTTTACCAATTACCTTTCTAATGGGAAAAGCATTTTCTTGCATTGCAACCCCTGGATGAAGTACAGAGGAAAGCTCTTGCCCTTATCAAAAACATTTGCTTGATCATTTCAGAATCAATTATCCTAAATCATGTTTGGGGATAAAATGAAACAAAAATACCCCAGGACACCCAAGTCTGCATTTTGATGATGTGTGAGCAAAACTTTCAAAGGTTGAACAGAAACACCTCTCACCTTTAAACACATGATTTTTTTTCACAGCCGTAGTCTGTTTTGATATCTTGCATGACTGAATGATATTAATTCAAGCAGAGACATAAAACTCCATGGGAGACAAAGAGCGGGCCAGAGAAGGAAAGGCAGCTTCTCTCTCCAGGTTTTCAGAATTAGTGGTTCCTTATTCCCTTGAAAGTAACTCCAAGAGACATGAGTAGAGAGTTTGAAAAGAAAGATTTAGGCCTGTACATTGGATTATGTATAACGTGCAAGCACTTTCAACTCAAATCTAATCAGGAGGTTCAAGTACTCTAATATAAAGAATATACTTAAAGAGTAGGCTACGTGGAGGCTTTAAAAGCCTTGAAGACTTTAAAAAGTTGATTTTTACAGTATGTGCATCTTTAAAACCTTCCCAAGTAATATTTATTTATTTATTGTATTTACTCTAAGAATTTTCAACATGTGTTCAGCAAAATATTGTGCTGTTCAAGGTGCAAGTTGACCTTAATTTCATTAAGAACATAGGTTACATGATGTTTGTCAAAAGGACTGACTGCAGCTTGGCCAAACTGGTGAACATTTGTGACCACCTAAATGTCTTTGCATTGTATTTTCCTTTCTTGCTTTCATGCTAAGATGATTTTTGATGAAAAGATCAAGGAAAATGAGCGACAATAGGCCACTCAGGCCACACTTTAATTGACTATTCTGATTATGCTCCTATTAGCCACATCATCTTTCATTCTCAGATCAAATGTGTTTACATTGAAGATTTGATGAGCCTGTAATGGCATGTCCATGCCATTCGAGTGTTTATTTCAGATGTCAGTTCTATTAAGCAAACTGGGACGCTGGATGTAAAATAACTAGCTAGACAGATGTAGATAAATAGATGCAACTCAAATGAATTTAAAGGTTTTTAATTGCCAAGTTTTGTACACAGTATAAACAAACAATGCTTGTGGCTCATCTGCAGGCAAAGTCAATGTATTACGAGCCTTCAGTGTGATTCGCACCATTCGGTGTGTCCACCTCCACCTGGCAGTTACATCAAGTGTATTGTTACCTCTGTGCAGACATCTTCCCAGAGCCCTGGGAGTGCTTGAGAACATGACATGAGCTAAACCCATTTCCATTTCAGGGAATAGTCTTTTAGTGGAACTTATTCAGGATGTCCAAGCTGCTTTTCCATACAGTGACCAAGGCTGTGCACCATTACAGTTTTTCTCAGTCGCTTTGGTGCATTTCTCAGATCAGAAATGAAATTTTCAAAACTACTTGTTCAACCTCCACATCATCTAGTCACTTGTGCACATCATAAAAGCAGTTTCTCATTCTTTTCAACAAGTTGCGATTGCTTTGGTACATTCATGCAACTGATTATGTACATTTGTCTGCAGTTTCCTACATTTTCAGTTGCTAATATCATGTTGCTCAAAATGTATTATATAGTTCT
>JAFVLL020006161.1:0-20312 GCA_021397915.2 Tor tambroides | reverse complement strand
GTTAACTAATGTTTTTATTTATATTCTCTAATAGATATGTATGTATATATATATATATATATATATATATATATATATATAATCTGTCATATGTTAAATAGCTAGAGGAGACTACAACTGCAAAGTAGCTGTTTAAAATATAAAAATATATACTCACTTAATTCATGAAGATGTGTTAATGCTTAGTGCTGTATCTACAGCCATTGATTGACCCTCACTGCTGATTGGTGATGTACTGAAGAGCATAATTATAGCAAACATATTCCCAGTGAATATGTTTGACAGCTTAGCTAACATAACAACTTTAATGAGGAAAGCCTGTGAAGTGTCATTTCATGCTTGTTTACCGAAAGCTGCAAGAGGGTATTTCTAGTTTAATACTTTGATTAGCAAATTGCAATTGCCCTTTACAATCTGTCACCAGATTCAGGTATTTCAGCCCTTTAAAGGCTGTGGTTGATTCATTACATGATCTTGTGAGAGTAGCAATAGCTGTGTAAGTGACTCTAATTAAAAACGCAAACCTGATATTAAAAAAAAGTTTGAAAGTATAATTCAAATGCGATGCATTTAACTGTAAACACCGAATCTCGCAAGGATTTGAGATGATCAATGTAGACCTAAGAATGTTCCTATTTCTGGCTGTAGCAACAATTTGCTTGGTGAGCTCATGAAGTCAAGAATAACTAGAAAATCGATAACGGGGCCTTGGTTGAGCCATTAAGAGCATCAGTGCAACATGTCGACAGCACATAAATTTCCTCAGCTTACATGAGAAGTGTTTGCTTCACTCAAAATAAGGGGTGAACAACCACAGGCCGTATCAGGCACTTGACCCATATTATTTAGCATGCATCTTGTCCTCTCTCCTCTGCTTTTCGGTCACTGTAAAGTAGACACTATTTATAGCCAAACACACTAAATATGCCATCCACGCTCCTCTCTAGAGCATATCAGATAGCTGGCCAATTTCAGTGCCACAACTTGAAGACATATGTTTTTTTAGTTATTAAAAAATAAGTATTTCTATAAGAGGTGGTTAAATTTAGTTACTCAGCATGGGCTTCCCTAATTACCCAATATTAGACACTTTCTGCAATAGCTTTATTATGTGAAAGATATCTTCCATCCAGACTCTCTGTTCCTTTCCCATGACAGCTCAATGACAATCAAAGGTCAAATACAGCAGCATTTATTTATTTATCACTCCATCGGCTGCCTGGGTTTGTTTTGATACTGCGCTCTCATCTTAATGGGCGTACGGCATCGTAAAACACGTTTAAGAGGAACAATTCAGAGGCTTCTCTCCAGGGTAGTTAGCCTGCCTGCCGTCTCACGGTTACAGCAGAATATTAATCGCGCCAAAACACCCGCAATTTGTCATCAACGGCTGTGTTAACACGTAACCGTTTGGCGGGAACAGGTGGCCACCGGTGCCGTTGACTTTGCAGAATTTGACCTACATGTGAGACGCATTCAGCCGGCTCCACGTCACACTAGAGAGCTTTTTGCGCGTGAGCACCTCTGATCCCAAAAAACACCCTCTTCGGTTAACCTGCATGTACGTATGCGCTCAAACCTGTGAACCGCTGCTGTTTTCACACAAACAGCTCCTGACGTGACCTTTGCACAGTGTCAGATATTGCGAGTCGTTCTGGAGGTGCATCGAGTACAATCATACGCTCCAAAAATTCCACGTTGGATCTTTAAAACCACTCTGTCTGCACCTACCGCATGCACGCGGACACACACGGCTATCAATTCCAGACGCACTAACGGCTCTCAAAAGCTGACACCTCCATCCCGGCTTCCCACAAGCAGCGTGCCGAATCACTGTCAAAGCCTGGAGGACAAACGGCCTTTAACCAAAAGGTTTCCATAGAAACACACACGTTTTTCCCCGAGAGGGGGGATGCGTGCGAGCATCGCCTATCGCTCCTCTACCCCTGGCTGGTCTCCTTTCAACCTGGAAAAGAAAGGCAATCAAAACGGAGAGGGTCTTACTGATGGTGCGGGAGCCGATACAGCCCATGGTGTCTCAGCGAGGGCCGGTTTGTGAACGAGGAACGAGAGCCACCCTCTCAGCAGACATTCTCTCCTTCTCTCTCTCTCTCTCTCTCTCACTCCTCTTCTTCTTCTCCGTGTCTCTGACTCTCCCCTCCTGTCTCTGTAAGGCTGTATGCGAGAGCGAGTGTGTGTGTGTGTGCGTGTCTCCAACACGCTCTCGCCGTCATCCACCCTCCCTCCCTCCCTTCCTCCCTCCTTGCCTCGCTGCAACCCCCTCAATACTCTCTGGTGAGCCGAGATATCAGAGTTAGTCAGTCACTAAGTCAGTGTGTCTGTGAAACGGGAGAGAACGGTGTGAAACCAGTCACCGGCCACTTGTGTTCCCATAAATCCCTTTGTAATCGATACTACTGGTTGTAGTATCAAACAGCCAACAATGACATTGAGAAATGTCAATGACAACAAGAGGAAAGAGCGTCGATCAGAAGTTCCACGCAATTCCCTGGAGTTCCCTGATCAATATCTTGAGCAATCGTATACGGGGCATCTCTTTTCTTTGGTCCTCTCCATTATCGCTTGACAATGCGGTGCATCTGTCTTCCCACCCAACTCTGCCGCCCCTCCCTTGCTCTTATTTTCCTGTTGCGCTTGCACTCTCCAAAGCATGTACAAACATCTGTTTATCCCTCCTGATCTCTCGGACTCCCTCTCTACTTGCTTTCTCACCCCTCCAGCTCAAATCGAAGAGTTTTGCACATCTATATAAAACCGGCTCATCATGTTTGCTTGTCATGTCCAGTGTGTCTGTGGAGAGCCGTAACCTTGAATGTACCCACACACACACACATGCATGCTGTCCAGACCGTACATGCGCACTCTCCCTGCCTCAAGCAAGCAAGGTTTCTCCCTTCTCCTTTTTTAAACACATTCTGTCACTGCATTCAGCCAGCGCTGCCAGAAGAAGAACCTTTGAAGAGAAATGGAGAGGGCTAACCCAGGAGGTGTGCTTTGAATCGTATTAAGTACCGTGAGGCTGAATTAGTATTCAGGAGGAAGAGAGAGAAAGAGCAAGAGTGATGAGGAGAGAAAAGAAGGGATGACAGGGATGGGAGGAGGGAAGAAAGGATGAAGTATGCATGCTTGTGGTAATATTACAGGGGAGCTGTCCAAACAGATGCCGGTGCTGACTGCTTTTCCGCTTCGAAAATCTGTTTCGATATGTATGATTCTCCAAGCATTTCATTTATCACTTTTCACTTGGTGTTATATTGTTTCACATCAAATCTACAATATGTTTTCTTTTCTAAAATAAACTTTTAGGTTTAAATTGAGTGCCTTTGCACATTCTTAGGAACTTACACTTTACAACATATATACACACACATACACAGTTTTTTAGAAGAGAGTGAGGTGAGCTTTGTTGCCCCCCAAACTGCATGATTTTTGATCCTATATTTATAAATGGCCCATTATTTACATTTAGTCATTTGGAGACTTAGAAATGACAAATTTGATAAGTACATCTGACATTAAAATGATTACATGTATATTATAATCAAAATTATGTAAATAAATCATGTCAATTTTTCCATAAGACTCGATAGATAGATAGATAGATAGATAGATAGATATTGAAACACAAAAATAGAGGACAGTAAGATTTTTTTAAAGAAATTAATGCTTATTTTAATCATTAATATTAATAAATACTAATTAATAGTATTAAGTGTCAATAAAGACATTTACATTGTTACAAAAGATTTGTATTTCATATAAACTTTCTACAGAAAAAAAAATCCTGAAAAATGTATGTTTCAACAAAAATATTACAGCTATATATTACAGTTTTTATTACAGTTATATTACAGTTTTTTTAACATTGATAATAATAAGATTTTTTTAACTCCAAAAAATGATATCTGAAGGATCGTGTGACACTAAAGACAGGAGTAATGGCCATCACAGGAATAAAAAACATTTTTAAATATACTAAAAAAAAAAAAAAAAACTTATTTTATATATTGTAATACTAGTTCACAGTATTACTGTTTTTGCTGTATTTTTGATCAAATAAACAGCTGAGCATAAGAGTTTTTTTAAAAGCATGAAAAAAAAATCAGTTTAAATGTGTTTACTTTGCATCAATTAAAATTATTTTGCAACAGATCTTGTTAACAAGTTGTGTTAACACAGTTCAGCTTAATCGACAGAAGCAGACACAGTCAAAACACCATTGATAGCACATCACCATATCAACAGCTTCAGAAATTCAGACACCCAAAGTGTTGACGCTTCACACTATATAAATGACTCTACACAAATCAATGCCTCAACTTTCCCCAACTTAAAAAAGGAGGCGTATACCTGACACTGAGGGAGATAAATAGAGAGGAAGAGGGAAGGAGAAGGCTCATCCTGACATCACAAAACCAACATTGGGACACCATATCATCATTTATTTATGCACCCAACAGCTTGCCTGAAGTTACAGAGGCTCTCTCAAAGGGTGAGTCATCCTTTTCTCACTCTCTCTTTCTCCATCTCCCTCCCTTTCTCCACCCTATCTCTCATTTTCAAAGCAGCCACTGACATCAAATTCACTTTGAGGCTGGGACTTCCTATGTCTTCCTTGCATATTCTGATTTGTGTGTGTCTGTCTGTGCACATAATAACACATCATTTTAGTATAACTGTATATGCAGCATGCCAGCATCTACAGTTTGAAGATTACATGCTGTTATTTTTCTTAACATTATTGTTGCATGCTTTTAGGCTACTACATTACATGCTGGTATAACTTACCACATACTGTCATAATAATTGCATAACTATGAATAGCACTGAACATGTACTGACCTCCCAATGTGCTGTACAAGGCATGATGATAAGGAAAAATGCTCTTAACAATCCCCATAGCAAACTGCAGTACAGGCGCTGCAAATCCGATTTCTGCCCTCTACATTTGCACAGTGTGAGTACATCAGACCTGCACTGTGCCGACAGAGCTCTAATTCAGACAGAGAGCCAGGCTCCGGCCCGGCTCTATACCGCCCTTGGCCGCGATCAATAACTCCATGTTAGACCAAAGTAATTCAGCAGGGTTTTATTCACTCTGAACATTTCTTTGGCCCTCTGAGAACGTGAATCACCCAGAGCTCACAGCCCTGTCACTTTGTACTTGTGCAGGGGCTTTATAGTTTACTTGATCTTCACATGGGTTTGCTTGAAAGGGTCAGTTCATGTCTATCATTGACCTTCTGAGAATATATATAAAACCTCCACCATGCATGTACAGCCATCATTTCAGCATGTGCCCTGAAATACCTGTTTGGCTGAACGACTGAAAGTTCAATGTAATTTGCTTCCAGTCTATCCAAAAGATAATTGGGTAAAAGAATTTTCTGCCTTTATTTTGTAATATTATTTATAGGCATTTATAGCCAGATGACTGGCTATAGAAATGAGAAGAAATGAGAATAGGAGAATGGGACAAGAAGAATATAATGTAGTAATAGGCCTTTAATAGAATAGAATAGAATAGAATTATGTTTACATATATTACATATATGTGAGATTTATACATCATCTGAAAGCTGAATAAATAAGCTTTCCATTGATATATGGTTTGTTAGGATAGGACAACATTTGGCCGAGATACAACTATTTGAAAATCTGGAATCTGAGGGTGCAACAAAATCAAAATATTGAGAAAATCACCTTTAAAGTTGTCCAAATGAAGCTCTTAGCAATGCATATTACTAATCAAAAATTAACTTTTGATATATTTACAGTAGGAAATTTACAAAATATCTTAATGGAACATGATCTTTACTTAATATCCTAATGATTTTTGGCGTAAAAGAAAAATCAATAATTTTGACCCATACAATGTATTTTTGGCTATTGCTACAAATATACCCCAGCGACTTAAGACCGGTTTTGTGGTCCAGGGTCACATATGTATATTTCTTTTTTTCTTCTCAGCCAATAGATTTCAGTAGAATAGAATAGAACAGAATAGAATAGATGTGGCTGAAAAAATGGCTGAATCTGTGAGCATAAAAGTAAAAAATATATCATTTAATTTTAAAATTGCTAAATTTTAAAAATAATTATAAAGAATTTGCAAGTAACATGTTGAATTAAACATTCTTTAAGTAGAAAAACTGAAATAATAGCCTATTTTCTTGTAAAAACATACTCCAATAATCTTTGTTTTATTTGTAACTTCGAAAAATCATAATGTAATTTTTTTCATGAGGTGTTTTGAATTGTATTTTATACACATAAATAGGCTACCAGCTTATTTCAGGATTAAACTTGGTGATTGATTTTGGATTTTCTTTTGCCAACTCAAGAAAAGAAAAACATTCACAGTTTCAAAGTATTTCTCATAAACAATATTTTACGTCCCCTGATAGATTTAAGCAGTAGGGCTAATAATGGTGGAAATCAAGTCACTCAAATAATATGATGGCAATGCTACCCTTAATGAGCGCCGTGGGCTTTGCGATTACTACTCTGTCTAGGAAAGAGTGCTTGTCTTCTCCCTTTTTAATTTGCTCAAGGGAGCATAAATGCTTATTAGCATTGCCACAGTAATTTCTCCTTGAGGGAGACCACTGACAACACTCCCTAAACAGAGAGAGTGCTCCCTTAATACTTCATACGATACGTGGGTGTTAGTGAGGCAAAATTATACCAGTTACAGCTAGAGGAGACTTTGAGAGCTGCTTTATCTAAACCGACATTTATTCTGTGCCTGCTTAGGTTGAAAAAAAAAGTGCTTTTAAAAACGGAAAGTACTTCACAAAAAAGCGAAAAGAAATCAGCATGCAAATAACATCTTAAATTGTACTTTGCAAGCGATCATCTCGCTAGATCTTAATTATGTTCATCTACAGCTATTTTAGAAAATATGATTCAGCCGCACAGCTGATTCACAGACTACATAGTCCTGAATACATACATATGCGAGCGGTTTTAAAATGAGGAGGAAGCCTGTTTAGACATGCATCTCGATTGGGAAAGCAGCAGTAATTATCTTCTTTTGGCAGTCCTGTGGGGTGGCATATTGTGCCAGCTCTCGTTTAAATGAGATTGAGTATCCTCTCGAAACTGCACAACACAAATCATAACTGCTGTATTATTGTCTGGCTGTCAGCTCCACTTCTGTTATGTGTTTATTGGGATAATGACCGACTGTACTGGGAGAGAGACTAGCTACTGACCAACACTCCCTGGAGTTCAGTCTCCAGGTTCTCTTGCTAAACAGTTCAAAGACTATTGACTGTTGCCCTCTTCTGGTGAAAAGTACTGAATACATGTTGGGAAAAGCTATGTGATAAAACCATTGGAGGCTTCAGAGAGAGAACAGACATTTAGACTTCTTTTGTTTATTTCTGTCAAAGGACCACTATCATAAAAGATGACTGACAATTAGCATACAGTTTGGATTGGCGGTATGGTTCTGTTCTGGGCAAGAACTCCCTGCGCATCCATGCACCCTAGCAATAACCTGCCCAGGGTAAACAGAACAGAACCAATATAAATGTATTGCAGATATCATAAAAGTTCAATAATTTAATGTAACATTTTAGAAATTAGTCTGATTCAAAGGAGAATCAGAAGGCCGAATCCTGACTGATAAGAGGAGGAGTTGGTGATGGAGGAGGGTAATGAGCTATTGAGCAACACGAAAGCTGGTGATAATACTGAAGGATCTTATATATGGGTGCTGTGATAGGATCCAAGAAAGAAGGACACATTTAAGGTCCTATGTAACATTAAAAAAAATTGCTCATTATAAATTTTGTGACATTTTTGATGTACACTATAGTCCTAAAGGGCTGCTTAGTGTGCCATATAAACTGTATAATGCCTAATGTTTTTGTTTTTTATTATTATTTTAAAAAGTAGCTAGTTTAGTATGTGAAGCTATGCAGTTACAATATTTTGCAAGTGCTGTTCAGTCATCAACTCAGAAAAAAAGAAAGAAAGAATAATTGGTTGAATAATTGAATAACCAATGACAAACAAAGCAGAATCCCTGTAAAAGAGGTTAATCTGAAAAGTATATTTATTCCATGACTTAGATGTATAATATAAATTTAATTGTATGTTACTTTTGAAGATATGTCAAAATAGCAATACTATGAATTCAAACTGAAAGATTTCACTCAGTTATAGGTTTTAGAATAAATGAATAGCAAAGACGTCTGAAATGTACATCTAACTCATGAAATTACTGAATAATAACCCCATGAGTTACAGTAAACATTAAATTAAACATTCATTTATTATTTCTGTGTCAATTCTGGGGAGCATCTTACCCCAATGGACTAATTTTATCTTTTCACTTCAAAATAAAAACAATATTTTTGTACTCCCTTCAACATAATATAATGTCATCGATCACTATTTTCCAGAGATTAATCACATCACATCACAAACTGCTTCATCTGACTAAATTTTACAAATGTTGAGCATAGCCATTCATCAAATGCACTAAAATTACAAATCATAATAATAATAAAATCCTACAATTTGACCAATGTATTACAACTACACTCATTCGTTGTGCTATTTCCCATCTCTGAACATCCAAAAAGGAGCTTTATCATTCTGTTTCAACACGCTTTCAAAGTAGATCAAGGACATGAAAGTGGTCAACAGACAGCCCTCACTCATGACCCCTCCCCCGCATAGCCCCCCCAGCCCAGGACTTCCGGCGAAACCGGAAGAACCTTTGTTTTTTGTTTGTCAAAATGGCGGCTGGAATGTATCTAGAGCACTATTTGGACAGTAAGGCTATTGTCTTTGTTTCGATATCCATCCGCATAAATAAACGTCTTCCGTGTTCATATTGTCCAGCATGTCTGCACGTTTCACATACACACACGATTTACAATAAAACGATCGCGTAACGACACAAAACAGCGCTAATGAAAACGTCAGTACGTCAGACCATTGAGGCTCTGAAGCTAACGGGCTAACTGTAAATATGAACAGTGTTATGATGGTAACGATGGTTTTGTAGTTTTGCTTGGTGGGTGCGCCACCGATAAACGTGACAGATTGCAATATTAAGTTACTGCTATTAAAATAATGAAATATTGTAAATGAAAACCGGGCAGTATTAAAGCGCAATAACAAATGCTGTGTCTCAGGACAATCGAGCTGGCTTGCGCTCGTACAGATGGAGATTGTTTACTGTAGTGCTGGTTTTCAAATGCGCACAGCCTTATGGGTCTGTTTGATGATAGTGTAGATGATTTTTATGTCACTCTGTCTCTTTAGGCATAGAGAATCTGCCCTTTGAACTGCAGAGGAACTTCCAGCTGATGCGAGATCTGGACCAGAGGACAGAGGGTGGGTCTAAACTATAGCCCTGCCTCAATACAGTAATATAGAATAATACTTTTATTGACATTTTCACATGTTTATATTTAATGTCTGGTTGCTTGAGATAGTAAGTGATTGTTTGTTTACATTTCTTCTTTCTCTAGATCTGAAAGGGCAGATTGATTCTCTGGCTCGTGAATACACAGCCAACGCTCGGACGTTGTCCTCCGAACAGAAGCTCTCACTGTTAAGACAGATCCAGCAGTCTTATGGGAAGTGTAAAGAGTTTGGAGATGACAAGGTCCAGCTTGCGATGCAAACCTATGAGATGGTTCGTGTGAATTTGCATTTACTCTTTACAAATGACCTTTTATAACTATTTCAAATTCTGTTTATATATTACATTTTAATATAAATGTGCACTACTATTTAAAAGTGTGGAGAAATTAATATTTTATTCACCAAGGATGCATAAAATTGATCAAAAATGAAAGTAAACACATTTGTAATGTTACAAAAAAATCAAATGTTCTCTTGAACTTTAGATTTGTCAGAGAATAAAAAAGTATTAAGCTGCACAACTGTTATGAGCATTGATAATAAGAAATGTTTATTGATCAACAAATCAGCATATTAGAATGATTTCAGAAGGATCAAACCTTTGAACAGTAGTGTATATTAGAGATATTGTAAAATAATGTACATTTTGTTGCTTTATGACTCCATACATCATTTGTTCTATGCATTAGGTGGACAAGCATATCCGAAGATTGGATACAGACCTGGCTCGCTTTGAGGCTGACCTCAAAGAGAAACAGATAGAAAGCACCGATTATGACTCTACCTCCAGCAAGGGCAACAAGAGTGAGCTTCTTATGATAACTTCTTAGTGCTGTTTTGGCACATGCACATCTCTTATGTGGATCTCTATATCTCAGCAATGTCTCTGATGGTCGTTTATGGTTATTTGAAGGTGACCATCGAGGACCCAAGAAGAAGGAGGTGACTCGCACTAGGTCAAAGGTGAAGAACTCTGACGATGACTGCAGCTCAAAGAGTGGTCAGAAGAAGGTCAAACTTACTCAAAGGTGAGAATCACACACATTTTCTATTATAATTCTTTATTTTATTTGTAAAGTGTGTCATTTTTGAACTGCTTGTGGCACCAGAAATGCAATAAAATCTGGTTCATCTTTGTAATTCAACTTTTCAGCTCTGTACTCTTCGTACATATAAACTACCGTTCAAAAGTTTTGATTTTTAAAAAAAATTAATCTTTTTATTCAGCAAGAATGCATTAAGTTAATCAAAAGTGCCATTGAAAATGTTACAAAAGATTTCTATTTCACAAAGTTTGTTCTTACGAACGTTCTATTTATCAGAGAATCCTGCAAAAAAAAAAAAAATTGAATAAATGCAAAAAATATTAAGCAGAGCTGCTTTCAGCATTGATAATAAGAAATAAGAAATGTTTCTTGAGCAGCAAATCATATTCGAGTAAATCACAGGAATAAATTACTTATAAAATATATTATAATAGAAAATAGTTGTTTTAAATTGTAATAATATTTCACACTATTACTGTTTTTGATCAAATAAATGCAGCCTTGGTGAGCATAAAAGATTTATTTCAAAATGATTTTTAAAAAATCTTACTGGAGATTCCCACCATGTATATAAATATTTATGAAGTTGATTTGAAATACATTTTTAATATTTAGAAAAACCAAATTGTTAGCTGTTTGCCAGGCTACATCATTTATTTCTTTTCACCTTTCTAACCGTTTCTGTCAATAAAAGAGGCAAAATGCACCAAAATAAAATGCATACATTCCAAAAATCGAATACAATTTTAATAAAACTGTCTTCCAGCTCTGAGTTTTCGACCCCGGCTGTGAACTTTGGGAACGTGCACCCCTCGGATGTGCTGGACATGCCAGTGGACCCCAACGAGCCCACCTATTGTCTCTGCCACCAGGTTTCATACGGGGAGATGATTGGCTGTGACAATACAGACGTGAGTCTGCTTTCTCATCCAAAGTCAACAAGCTCACAGCCTCTCATACATTATTGCTTACATATGTATTTATTTTATCATTTCATTTTATTTATTTCCCTGTTACAAGTTCAAATGGAGATTAATTATCTAGTCATAGGCTGTAAACCCAGACTGCAGCATTATATTACAGCAGATTCCTGTACATTTATATTGAGAGCTGTGCTTGTGGTAAACGTGTGCGTGTTTCTCTTTCTTTAGTGTTCTATCGAGTGGTTCCACTTTGCCTGTGTGGGTTTGACCACCAAACCCAGAGGGAAATGGTTAGTAGTCATGTGATTTTTGCACTTGAAACTGATGCTAGTCAATGTTGTCGGGCATCAGTAAACAGAAATTTTATTCTGAAGTAGCTCACTAAATATAGCAACAGTAAATATGCATGTATATTTCAACATTTGCTTTGTTTTCCTTCTACATCAGGTACTGCCCAAGATGTTCACAGGAGCGGAAGAAAAAATGAACATGCAGAACAAGAGAATTCACAGAGAGGGAGGTAGAGGCAGACACAAGGGTTGAAAGTGTTTTTAAGGCCCTCCATAGACACTAATATAGATCCATTCTCTGCTTAATCTGGTGCTTGTCGTCCTCTTTTCCATCTTCACATCCCTCTCTCAGCCAGACAGTAAGAAGGGATGACGGGTGAAGATGAAGGAGGTGTAGTTCTTAATTTATGTGTTTTGGATTTGTTTTGGTTCTGCATTTTTTATATTCTTATATTTTCGGTTTGTGTATTTGGATTGTCTTTTTTACAACTCATTTTAAACACACGAACTCAGCGGTCAGGGGGGCATATCAGGAGATCTCACAGTTCTTTGTCACGCTTGTGATTCCAGGTGGTCTCAGACTGGATCGTTTCTGTCAGTATATCCTTCTCAGATGGGATCATTTCCTACTAGTCTCAGTTTTTGCCTTTTAGTAGTCAAAAAGGGGAACAGGTCCTAGATCAGACTGAAACTGATCCTTTATCTAACTTATTTTCTCATTGCAATTTTCATAAAAGGGCAACAGTTATCAACTTACCTCACCAAATCTGAGATGTTTATTTGACAAACCAGCAATTACAAGAAAATAGCTGCTCAATGGGATTATTTAACTTGATTTTTACACCTACTCAGCCTTTTCCGCTCTCTCTCTCTCTCTCTCTTTGTCTTACATTTACAAATCCTGCACTTGAAGACCACCTTTTCACTTCAGATTCATTCCACAACTGTAGATTTCAATGCAGACTTTTTTTTTTTTTGGTGCTTATAGTCACACACTACTTGGATCGTATTAAAACGGTCGTATTCCAGACTGTTGAAAAGCATTAACTCAGCATGTAACGTTATTCAGTTGAATCGCTCTGACACCTGGTCATTAAATGCATTTGGTGTTTTCTTTTGTAACCTATGAATTAACTCTAGGATTGCTGGGAGTTCAGCAACAGGGTTCTTTGCGACTGGATTTTGGTGCTTATGAATATATTAAAGATAATGATGTGTATGGTTTGGTTAAATGCGTGAATTACACAGCATCGCTTACAATGGTTCTCAGTCATTGTGTTGACGTCGTTAACGCTGTATGATACTTTTTGCGAGATGTCGGAAATCAAATGTGTTGATATCAGCTTGTATTTAAGGTTCGGTTGTTTTAATAAAAGAATTACAGGTATGTCAGACAATGCAAAACCTGGTGCTACACAGTGCTTGTTGCCGGTTCTAAATGATTCTATTGTCTGGTGTACGATGAAGGGTTTGTGTCATGTGTTTTTTGCCTTTGTCATGTTGCTTTGTGATTTGATTGTTCCAGATATTCTAGAGTACTGTACTAATGTCAGATATTGGGTCTGGTGTCTTCCATGCTGAACGAACAATGCCTGATTCTGAAAGCGTCCTTGTGTCTGTTGGTCATTATTTCATTCATTCTGGCATTTTTGAATGCTGTTGTCTGAAAAGTGTTATGAACATAAAATATTTCAAGTCATCTGAGAATTAAAAATAATAATACAGAAGTGTTCATAAATAATATAGTATATGGACATCATTTGATAAGCTGAAAAAGTGGGGGGAAAAAACTTTATATATTTGCATGTAATATATAAATATTATATAAAATATATGTACTTTTGTTTTTGATTTTACACTTATCGTTCAAAGATTTGGGGTCAGTATGATTTATTTTTATGTTTTTGAAGTCTCTTCTGCTTACCAAGTCTGCATGTTTGATCAAAAATACATTAAAATCATTAATACTGTGAAATATGTGACCCTGGACCACAAAACCAGTCTTAAGTCGCTGGGGTATATTTGTAGCAATAGCCAAAAATACATTGTATGGGTCAAAATGATCCTTTTTTTTTTATGCCAAAAATCATTGGGATATTAAGTAAAGATCATGTTCCATGAAGATATTTAGTGAATTTCCAACCGTAAATATATCAAAACTTAATTTTTGATTAGTAATATGCATTGCTAAGAACTTAATTTGGACAACTTTAAAGGTAATTTTCTCAATATTTTGATTTTTTTGCACCCTCAGATTCCAGATTTTCAAATAGTTGTATCTCAGCCAAATATTGTCCTATCATAACAAACAGATGTCCTATCATAACAAACTTTCAGATGATGTAGAAATCTCAATTTCGAAAAATTTACACTTATGACTGGTTTTGTGGTCCAAGGTCACATATTACAATTTAAAATAACTGTTTTCTATTTTAAAATGTAATTCCTGTGAGGGTAAAGCTGAATTTTCAGCAGCCATTACTTTTTGATGCTCAAGAAACATTTGTTATTTTTGTCAGTGCTGAAAACAATTGTGCTGCCTAAAATTTTTGTGGAAAACTTGATGTGTTTAAGTTCTTAAAGGATGATTCATGAGTCAAATAGAAATATTTTGCAACATTATAAATATTTTTGATCAGTTTAATACACCCTTGTGGAATAAAAGTATTACTTTCTTTGCAAAACAAACAAAATATTTAAACTGTAGTGTACAAAATGGCATAGGCTCTGAAATATCGATAAAGGCATTGCACAGTAATGTTAAGTCTACTACAGTGTGATACTGCATTGCAGTTCTCATACAAACCACTGGAAGCACTCTATCACTTATAAGAGATCCACTTTGTGCAGTGCTGCAGTGATGCTGCCCTATACTCTTTATGGTCCTGATGCTGCTGAAGTACCTCCATGGACTTTATTGTAAATCTTTTTAATAGCACATACTGTTGAAAATGATATATTATATATAGATATATTCCTACATTTGGAAAAAAAAAAAGGCAGCTAGAATGCACCTCCACTAACATACTGTACACTTAGGGGGTGTGGCAGCCTTACCGCATCATTAGTTCTTACTGCCGTCTAGTGACACTCAAGGGAATTGCGTTATTATTATTAACTGCAAACTTTGAAGTTTGGGTGTACTGACAATTGCGTCACTTTAACTAGAAATAAATGAATTAAGTGATTTCTGTCTGTACACAGGTAAAGTTATGCACTTGTATAGTCTTTAAAAACATTTGCTTGCTGCATGGATTAGACACGTTGATCTAGGTGTGCTGGACTGTGCATTTCTCATTTATTGAGCTGTGCAGATGAGCAAGATGCCAAGCAGAACATCATTCTAGTCTCCATGGGGACTGCCAAGGCTTTGGGCAAAGTCATCTCAGACCTCAGTGAGTGTATGGGCACTTATAACAAATGCTGTGTAAATGGAAGCAGCACAATTTAATGCAAGAACTTTCCTCAGAGGACTCTTCATGACTGTGCACTTCACTCTTTTATATAGGCAGACAGACTACTGGTCAAACTGAATAATTTGGAATAATTAAGATGTTTTAATGTTTTGATAGAAATCTCAATTGCTCACCAAGGCTGCATTTATTTGATCAAAATACAGTAAACTGTAAAATTGGGGCATATTATTACAAATTATAATGTATGTTTTCTGTTTTAATAAATTATAAAATGTAAGTGATTCCCTGTGATGGTGAAGCTGAATTTTCAGAATATTAAATCATTCTAATATGCTGAAACATTTATTATTGTCAATGTTAAAAACAGTTGTGCTGCTTAGTACTTTTTCTGCCATTCAGCAAGGATGCATTAAATTGATCAAAAGTAGCATTAAAGACATTTAGAGAAAAGATTTCAATTTCAAATAAATGCTGTTCATTAAACTTTCTGTTAATCAAAGAATCATGAAAAAATATATCATGGTTTCCACAAAATATTAAGCAGCAAATTTGGTTTTCAGCACTGATAATAATAACCATTATTAATGATTGAACACTAATTATTTTCAATGATAATAGTAATTGAGTAGAAAATCAGAATGATTTCTGAAGGATCATGTGACATTGGGTAATGACAGAAATTCAGCTTTGTCATCACAGGAATAAATTACATTTTAAATATCTTAAAATAGAAAACATTTTAAATTGTAATAATATTTCACAATATTGTTATATACTCTATTGTGTATTACCGGATATATCACATCCAGTGAGTCATGTAGAAGTGACTGAAATTCTTTCATGTTTCACATATATGGCTATATTTGAAAACTTACTCTAGTCAAGGAACAGACATTACTGTCTTGTGATCACATTCAGCAAGTGCTGTTCACTTTCAATTATAGTGTTTATACATGTTCAACTTCTGGTTGTTTGCTTAAATATAATCTGACACTTGGTTTTCTTGGTATTTCACATCTCAGTGCCTGATGTCTGTCATGGAGCTGCCAGTGGACCTGCAAAAGCCTGTAATCATCCCTTCATCTTTCCTCTTGTAATCTCAGCTCACTTTCCACAGCATCTCATTATGTGTAGACCTAGCTGTGATGAGTCACTGTGGACAGTCTCTCTATCTACTTCTTTTCTATCATAGAGCACACAGAAAACAATAACTTCATTCTTTTGTTTTGTCCTAACAGCAAAAAGTATGGCAACTTGTTTGTCGTAATGCCCTTTTATTTACCGACTGACCCCTTTCAACACTAAGATGAGTGTGATGCGATTAAGAAGGTAAGGAAACCAGCTGTCGCTCCACGAAGGCAGTAGCAGATTGACCATCTGGAGCACTGAGAGAATTCCCAGTGGGCCGATCCACCTGTAAACTGTGCCCCCAATAAATAGAAAAAGACATGTATTACATGTGCTTTCATATTAAAGGCCCTTTGACGTAGTTGGCCAAATTATTAATGTGATTTCTTTTTTGTGAATAATATTTTTCCAATGGTAAAAAAGCACTGTGATGTTGTGTTGAAGAAGCATATGGTAATGAGGGTGAGTTTGCAGTGTCACACAATGAAGTCCTCTGTGTACATTTGTCCGAGTCCTGCTTGTTCTACCATTCAACTGTAAAGCACTTTGTAAACAGTGTTTTGAAAGGTGAGGTATGAACAAAGCTTTACTGTAGAGATACTGATAATTGGGCATTTGGATTTATTCGGTTGTAAAATTATAACTCTTAAAATTTAGATTTCATAGCCTTACCCTTGTCACAAACCTTGAGTTTCAGTTTTAAACTATGAAAATCCATTATAAAAGTACTTTTTCTCTCATTGTTACTAAGAAGGCAAAAGTGTCAAGAAAGCATATAATTAAGATGAAATATGAGACATTTGACCTTGAAAAATCAAGGTAGGCTAATGGTATTTGTGAGCAAAGTATTTTTATTGTGTCATTTCAAATCACAAATTATATAAAAATTGAGAAAATATTATCTAATTGTGTCTGTTTTTGTGTTACATAAAACAACTGACAAATTCTTAATCTTAGATGCAATACATAATGTGTTGTGGAGATAGCATTTTGGTGAAAGTATTTTTTTTTTTTTTAAATTGTTAGGCCTACTAAATTTTCTTATAAAGGTCCAGAGGGCTGAAAGTGTCAACAGATGAAAAAGCCTGTATGCATGAAAAAAAAAACTAATTTTTTTGCTATTTTATCCAAATGTTATTCTCATAAATGGCAATTTTCCGCCAAAAATATGATTTTTAAAAAGGAAATTGAACACTGCTTTGACTAGCTGTAAAAACCTGTAATTCGTTTAATTTTCTTATTTAGATGTATAGTCATGGTATTTGATCTTGTTGATGTACAAAACCAATAAAACGTCGAAAAAATAATATTGTTACAGTTCATATTGTTCACGCTCAGTCTCGATTTGTATCACGGTTTTTTTGTTTTGTTTTGTTTTGTTTTGTTTTTGTTTTTTTTATTGAATGCTTGAAAAAAAAAAACAATAACAATTGTCATCGTCAAAACATAACAATACAACAACAGTCCAGGGTCATTCAGTCTTTCAGTCCAAAGGAAGTGCCAAGTCCTTCAACAAAGTCATTGTTCTTATTGCTTTTATGTTCGTAGAGAACTCAATAGAATCAAAATACATTTTCATTTCAAGTTTGAATTTTAAAAAAAGAGGTTTGCATTTAGAAAATTTACATTTATGAATATGATATTTAGCTAACAGGAACATAAGGTTTATAAAATAAGCATCACTTTTTTCACATTCATGAAAGCCAAAAATGACATTTCTATAAGTAAACACAAAATTAGGATTCACATAACATTTGATAAAGTCAACGATTTGTATCACGGTGCTGTCGCCAAATTACATCCACTGACGTAATGGTACACCTTGACTACCGTAAATCCCAGAAATACAAACGCATATTCAAAATGCTGAACTTCAATATTGGAAAATAAAATATAATCTAACACAATCCCTGGCGTTAAATGTGTTATTTCACAACTTCGATTAAACTAAGCACGTTGAATTGTGCAAAAATAAGCAAACTGTCGCGCTGCGCAAGAGTGTGGCGCTTTTACTAATCGATCACGGTATGAAGGAGCCGCAGTCCTCCTCTCATGTTTATTTCTGCTCTGGAGCTTGGCCGTTCCGCTACGAAGACGCGTTTAATCTCCTCTAAGATAATAAACACCGTCTGGTAAGGAACTGTTTTAACAAATGGCATGCAAATACGCGTGACGCGTCCTTGTGTAACATTATAGACTGTCGTAGTTATAATCAAAGGCTTGAGTTTGATTTGATTCATTCATTTGGTCCTACTTAATCGGACAAGTGCTCATTCAGTTTATTAACTTCAGAGGATCGGCTTCGAAGGTACACGGTTAAATCAGTGTTCATGCCGGACTTTGAGCATTTCAGATTTTCCTACTCTAGAATGAATCCTGTATTGGGAGAGAACGTGTATCCGTTCCAGCAGAACCAGGTGACGGGCTTCGCAGACTCCGCGTCTTCGGGCCACTGGACCGATCCAGCGGGCCTTTTCTTAAGCGAACACACGAGTGGCGTTGGGCAAGATGGGCTGGACCTAGGCGCTTTACCCCCTCCAGGAGCACCGTATCTACACTTGGGTAACTATCTCCACCGGGTGTCTCCACCTCCTCCTGCCGCCGCGGCCCTGCGTAACGACCTGGGGTCCAACATCAGCGTCCTCAAAACTCTGAATTTGCGCTTCCGCTGCTTTTTAGCCAAAGTACACGAACTGGAACGCAGGAATAAAGTATTGGAAAAGCAGCTGCAACAGGCTTTTGATGAGAGCGTAGAGTGTGTAGAAAATAAAAAGCCTTTAACGCGAGATGTTGGAGTTCAAACCGGCTTCGTTGGATTGATTCCTGTCAGGCCCGATTTGATACCCCTTCAGAACGCGAACGACACCGCATATCTGTCCGGAGCCTTGCTGTCACCGACTCTCAATAACACCATCCTCCCACTCGAGTCCAATAACAGTACAACAATATTAGAAAACCTGAACCCATCCAATCTGACGGACTCTAATTGCAACCTCACCCCAAATTTCCCCATCAGCCCGATTGATCCTGCTCCAAAAACATTCAACAATATTAGCGCGAAGTATGTCAATACTGGGATCGGCTGTAGCAGCAACCCTCCACCTAGATTTCACCCTGGCACTGTGTGGTCGTATAATCAGAGGTTCAGCACCGGGCGTGAGTCGCGGGTCTCGGGTCCGGGTGTGTCGTCGTGGGTGCCTCCAGACGGAGTGGGTGTCCAGATCGACACCATCACCCCAGAGATTCGGGCCCTGTACAATGTGCTCGCCAAGGTAAAGAGGGAGAGAGACGAATACAAACGGAGGTTAGTATGAGTGCTATGTGATGTTCTTGTAAACAGAGAGCTTCAAAGTGCAACTTTTACGCACACATTTACGCAGCACTTTGCGCGCTTCGCAACTTCCGTAGCAGCTTTTTCTTGTCAGTATATTATCTATCTATCTATCTATCTGTCTATCTGTCTGTCTGTCTGCCTGTCTGTTCGTCCATCCATCCATCTAGGCTATCTATCTATCTATCTATCTATCTATCTATCTATCTATCTATCTATCTATACATCCATCCATCCATCCATCCAGGCTATCTATCGATCTATCTAGGCATCTATCTATCTATAGTTGTCTGTCTCTCTACCTATCTATATATGGATGATTGATGATACTTTAATTACGAGAACACAGCATATTTGTTTATCTATTTAGGGCTTGTTAACATTTTCAAAATCATTTTATAGTACTGTTGTTAGGTGTCATTAAAACACGTTTAGAGAAATTGAATTGACAATCAATCCATTTTACTGACTATTAGCTAACATATTGTATAAGTTCAGGGCTTATCCATTTTTTTTTTTTTTTCTAAAAACTGAAAACCTCATTACCATCATGTCATTACCATAACAAAATATTATCAACCATACACTATATTAAAGTCTATTAATAAAGACCAGTGAATCCTGACATTAACACTTTTGTTTTAGCAGTTTAGTTTTAGCTTTATTAACAAAATTCTCAGGTTTTTCCCTCTGTGAGGTGAGATTACAGGTTATTAATAGTGTATCACAGAATATTCTTGCAATTCAATTCAAATTTATTTGTATAG
>JAFVLL020006160.1:0-30180 GCA_021397915.2 Tor tambroides | reverse complement strand
TGTAAGTAATGAGGCATAAAAGTACTGTCTGTTAAACCCTGAGAGGTGTGTGTCTGTGTATGTCTCTTTAGGGCTTTGTGTACTTGCTCATGTGTGTGTTATGAATGACGTGAGCTGTCATGAGAGATAAGAAGGCCACTCAAGCATGTGGCTTAATGAAGAGTGTGATAGGCGTCTGTGGGAATCACGTGGCCATTAGCACAGAAGACTCGTTTCTTTAGTGAGCTCTCGCACAGACACACGCTCCGGTGGTGGTGGTGGCGCTGCGCTAGATTAAATCAGAATCGTGGCCCACCCAAACTGCCACGTATGACGCACACACAGTTCCCCACCAGGTTAATGAATAGAGGCCTCTAAGAAACAGACAAGTGAGCTTTGATTGTTGATTGTATTTTTTTCTCAAAAGACGTCAGAGAGAAATATAACGGTGCTTGAAGAGAAAGGAAAAAAATGTAAATTGCATGCCAGTATATATATATATACCAAATTTTATGTTTGTGTTAGTATATGTAAAAGAAATACACACACAGCATGGCATTTGCTAGGGTATAGATGCCCGTTTCTGCCACGGAATAAAACAAATAAAAAGGTAATTACGACTTTTTAATCTAACAATGCTGACTTTTTTCTTGCAATTCTGAGCTTATATTTTGCAATTCTGAAAACAAAAATCAGAATTCAGTCAGAAGTCAGCTTTTTGCACTTTTTTCGCCTAATTCTGTGTTTATATCTCAGATTTTGGACTTTATTCTTTATTCTCTACATTGAGTTTACATCTAGAAGTTTAGATTTTTTTTCCCCTCTGAATTCTGAATTCACATCTCGCAATTCAGATTTTTTTTTTGCCAAGGAATAATAAATAAAAATTAAATTCTGACATTGTCTCACAATTTTGGCTTTTTTTCCCTCACAATTGTGAGCTTATATCTCTAGATGGATCTTATATCTCACAACTAACATCACAATTAAAATCTTGCAATTTCGACTTCCTTTCTCAGAATTCTCAGTTTATGTCTCACAATTCTGACTTTATCTCACATTTTGAAGAAAAAGTCATAATTGTGAAAAAAAAAAAGTCGCAGTTCCCTTTTTTATTTATTTATTTTTATCTCGTGTCAGAAACAAGCTTCCAAATAGGATGATTTTTTGAGGCGTCTTTTTAAACTTTTTATCCCATTTTTGAAGTGCTTTTAAGAGGGAACGGGCTCTTGGGAAATGGAGTGTGACGCTCCTCTTTGCTCGTGCCCGGAGAATGACTGCAGCAGCTGCAGGGCTCCCACAGTGCTGTGCAACAGGGATCATACAGGAGCACGGCAAAGCCTTTCTCAGCTGCACACAGACAGGCGCTCGTGGAGAGTTAAAGTTCCCTGGCTCGACCCGGTGCCTGACAGACAGATCTGACCCCCCCCCAGAAACCCGATGACAGCAAACACGGCCCTGCGTACACATAGGAAGGGATGTATGACCAGAAGCACTATCACGATCCCTGTCGCAGCTCGTATCATGTTCGCTCTCGGCATCATGGCACACAGGACAAAAGGAGCTCAGTGCTCTGATGGGCACCTGTATCCTCGATGACAGGCCGCTGAGGTAAAACCTGCTTAGGGGCACCACGGATGCGAGCTTGACGTTACTCGGTTACATGCTCGCCGCACGTAGGCAGAGGAACCTTTATGAATCATTAAGACAATGTAATTAAAGGAAAAAATATGCGAACTGTGCCCCTTACCCTTAGGCCTCCCAAGATTTAGAAGAGTTTGTTTTTGCATCAGAACAAATTTGGAGAAATTTAGCATTGCATCACTTTCTCCCCAGTGGATTCTCTGCAGTGAATGGGTGCCGTCAGAATGAAAGTTCAAGCAGCTGATAAAAACATCACAGGAATCCACATGACTCCAGTCCTTTCATGAACGCCTTGTGAAGTGAAAGCTGTGTTTGTAAGAAACAAATCTGTCAAGATTAAATATGAGTCCTCTATCCACAATATTGCTTTCTCCAGTAAAAAAGTTCTCTCTTCTGAATCAGGGGAGAAATATGCACAGATCCAGCACCATTTAGAAGCGAAAACGGTTCTAAACAAATATGTTGGTGGATTTTAAGAAGTGACAGTTTAAAGTTAAAATGCCTTAATAATGGATTTGTTTCTTAGAAACGCACAGCTTTTCACTTCACAAGGCGTTCAGTAATTTTGTGAATTATTGTGATGTATTTATCAGCTGTTTGGACTCTCATTCTGGCGGCACCCATTTACTGCAGAGGGTGCATTGGTGAGCATGTGATGTAATGCTAAATTTCCCCAAAACTGAAGAAACAAACTACATCTTGAATAGCCTGAGGGTCAAAAGAATTTCATAAAGGCATTTTAAAAACGAACTTAAAGCAAACTGGAAATCCACAATTGGCCTTAGTGGAACAAGATCTCACCTGTTTACGTTTAAAGTGATGATTGTGATGCGATTACCCTCTAATCAGATCTAGAGTAGGATAGAAGGATCAGAAGATCTTGCAGTGGTTGTTTGGGAATGTTACAGATATCCTAAAGACCTGAATGTGGCAGATCTTTGATTGATGCTGGCTCAGACTTTAGGACGAGGACCGAGGAACATGATCTAGTCACTGTTTCAGCAGGAGCCGCTCCGGGCCCATTTATTATTTTTGGGGATGTTCTCACTGCCTATAACTCATTAGTCAGCTGTGCGCTGTGTTTGCGCTGTTTTTCTTTTCCTAAAAAGTGACTGGAGAGTCTGTATCGTGATAACAGTTTTAAAGCCCCTTGGGGATCAAGTGGAAAGTATTCTTTTTGCATTCCTCACATGCCTTGCTCTTTTCGAGATTCTGTTTGGTTAGTGCAAATTGACACCACATGTCGAAGGTAACTACACTGAAGCATGATAATAGTTCATTTGTGTTTGTTTTTCTATGGGCAAATAAAAAAAATATTTACTGTCTGTTAATTATGAGACAGCATCAACAAATGTTTGCTTAGGGAAAACTCAGTTCCATTGGGGATTTGGTACATAAAAACATGACATGTTTTATGTAAGCAAAAACAGTCCATGCAATATTTACAGAGTATAGCAGTTATAAAGTGTCATTTTTATTCTTTTTAATCATAACAATTAGTAAATAATGATTATATTTTAATAGTTTTTAATTTGTTCTGTTTTTTCACAAGTTACCACTAAATGTTTTTAATCAGGATCCATGTTTTTTTTCCTCTGTCAGTGAATTGCTTTTGTTTTGTTTCTGGAAACACATTTAGGAACTGGAACACTGCTAATCTTGCCCGGAGAGTCAGCCTAGTCAATTAGTAATCCTGAAGAGACCTTACTTAAGAAATTTCCTCTAGCCACCACATTCCAAAGATGACTTTGGCCAACTAATGTGTTTTTCCCTTTATCACCTCTTACCTCATCCACCTTGTTTGACCATAACAACATTGGGAAACTCATTCATGAAGATATCGTTCATAACCCCACCAAATCAGTTTTTTTTTCCGTCTTTTATTGATTTTTAGTGCTTTTTTGTATCACTGAACAAGCTAGTGTCAGTTCTGTGGGTATTCTGCGTTCTCTGAATAAGAGAGTTTGTTCTACTGATCTCAGATGAAGCTGGTTTGCGCTTGAGAGCTTTCTCTGTTTGGGTTCATATGGGGTTTATATCTGATATTTGAACATTAAAGCACAACAGTGATGTGAAAAATGCTGCTCACACTAGATGACACGAGACAAGTGCCTATAGACTCTGGAGTGTTTGGGATTTAGTCTACTACATTTTTTTTTCTTTACAAATTTGGGATCTTTAATTTTACTAACAGCAGTTAATTTAATGATTTAATAAAAATGTTTTTCAAATTGAAAAGCGTACAGTTTTCATCTATATAATTTTGTGTCTTTTTTTGTTCTATAGAATAGAATAGAATAGAATGCCTTTTATTGTCACTGTACACATATACAATATACATTATATACATGTACGATGAGATTAAGAGCATCTCACTACTCAGTGCATACATGTAAGAGATATTTTTACAATACTAAATAACAATAAATAAAGTTTCAGTAAATAACTATAAATAACGATAAATAGTAGTGCAGATAGGGGATGAGAGGGGTGTAGGATGAGGTAAGGGTAAACAGTTCTGTGGTAGAACGAGAGATATTTACAGGTGGAATCACACAGCAATTGTAAAAAAGTTATTGCACTTTGATTAATATATACAAAGTGGATATTCACATTCAACTGTCGAGGTATTGCACATTGGGAAGAAAAATAAATGATATTGCACAATGAAATGTGTGTATATAGATGAGCTGATTAAGATCCAGGAAGAACCTGGCAGTGTTTTAATAAAATTACAAACAAACAAAAAAAAAAATCCATTGTCTTCAAAGGTTTTGTAATAAAAAATACTTTCACATCAGTTGAGAGTAGCTAGGAAAAGATAAAAATAATAATGACAATAGTAATAAAGTAAATAAAAAATACACAGACTATATAATTAAATAAAACAGTCCAAAGCACCCAGTAATATCCGTGTTCAGCTCACTCAGACAGTGCTTTATTTTGAAGTGAGTGTTAAGTTGGTCATGGATCTGAATCACTGAGGAGTGACGGAGCAGCATGAATTTTTTTTGGTGGCAGCGTTTGTGATGACAAGTGAATGACAGAAGAATGTCTAAAATAATGAAAAGGAAATATCTAGTTAGTTTTCAAATAGTAATCTTTATATTTGTGTTATTTTATACTGTTTTAATTTAAATTTTTTTTTTTTAATTTAATGACTCTAAAATGTGGTGTAATTTTCAAATATCTTTTCGGTCCCACTTTATATTGTGCTCCTAATACCTGTGTACTTACATAGTAACTAGATGTGTACGTAGTATGTAACCACAGTGTAAGTTTGTGTAACTATACATATGTAACAACCCGCTGAATGGTATGTGTTAGGGATGTTCATTTCGGTTATTTTTCCTAACCGAAAACCGACACTCGTTAACCGATTATTAACCGTTAACCAACAAGATTATTTTAAATTAGAACCAAATTAAATTAGAAAGAATAAGTGTCTGTGACCTGTTAAAAATACTAACATTTGTTTTCCGGGGATTAATTTTACATGCGCAAAAAGCAGCAAACAACAGAACATGAGGATTCACATGGTCATCATATCACATCACGCACCTGCAGCGCTTCTGCGAGCCGAGAAAAACATAAAGCTAGGCGCTATATATTATAACGAATAAATAGGCCTATACGAGAAATATATTTTCACTTAAATAATAATTTAAAAAAACGAAAGAAAAACTGTGCAACAAGTAGCCTATGCAGAGTTTCGGTTCATTTTTGTGCTGCGCGAAAGGAAACCAGACGGCAGAAAGCGTCATCCTATTTTTTTAGGCTTATTTTACAAAAGCGCAAAGATTTGTTTTTATTGTGAATGTAGGGGACACAAATAAAAGCAAACCTTTTACAATTCCGATTATCTTCATGACTAAAAGGAGTAGTTGCTTCCACTGTTAGAAGGAAAAAAGAAAAAATCAAGTGATTGCGCTGGCGCCGCATGCGCGCACATAGTTAAGCATTCTACCTTGACAATGCAGCCTGTTCATTATCATTATAAAAAACAATCAGTCAGACATATGGAAAAAAAAACATACTGCTCAGTTTAAATGCGTAGTAAAATCTGTGCCGTTAAGCGTTATCACCGTACCGCCGTGAAGTTTTGCAAAACATTTTGTTTTACGTGGATATTGGAACGTGAGTGAAGTAGGCCTACATAAAAGGTAAATAATATTTTGGCATTCTAATACATCGTGAATACGGAAACATTTGATTCTGTGTCGAATGAGAGACCCAACATTGGTTTCAGTTTCGTTTTAGCCTTAATTAATTCGTTTTGGTTTGTCCTTTTATATAGCTAGCTTCTTACATTTTTAATTCTTGTTCTTTTCTAAATAGCCTACTGTTAATTGAAAGGATTTGTTGTGGAGTGAGGGGAACTAAAATAGCCTAGCTATGTTTACAGTGTTTATTATAATGTTTGTAATTCACATTGGCCTATTTCTGAATGAAATAATAAAATGCGACTTATGTTTTTTTTTCTCTCTCTCACTCTCTAAAAAACATTTTTTAATACGCGTAGCTTATTTTAACCATGCAGCAAACCTTTTAAAATATTGATAAATTACTGAAAAAAATAAATAAGTGACTTTAAACCGTTTAACTGATTGTATTAATCGGTCAAAAATCTTATCAGTCGGTTAACGGTTAAACGGTTAAAATGAACATCCCTAGTATGTGTAAGTACAAATGTGTAACAGAACATTGGTAACAACACTTTTTGGTAATGAAAGTACAAATGTGTAACAGGACTAACAGCACTTTTTGGTAAAGGAAGTTACACTTTATATTAAGTAAACAATTCCTATGGATTTATCATGTAATTACTCTGATGTTACACAGCAGTGGCCAGTAAGTTAGGCTTTGCATATAAATTATGGTTGGTGTCCAGAATGTTACACTTTATATTAAGTAGGGCCCTATGAAATCCGTTTTATTTTTTCCCAAATTCTGTTTTATTTTTTTTTAGATTCCGTTTTAATTTTTCTAGATTCCGTTTTTTTTCCGTTTTAATTTTTCTGGACTCCTTTTTAATGGTCAAATTAAATTGTATTAATCAAAAAGCATGTCTAATTAATTAAAATCATGAAACTTATACAATTTAACATTAATTTATTAAAAGTGTAACAAAAATGACACGTTTAGGGCCGTATGAAATGTTTTATTTTTTTCTCAGCTTATGTTTTATTGTTATTTCTGGCACAATGTCTTTAATAAGTTAAACCGAACTTTTATTTTGACGGGTTGCCGTGAATACCTTTAAAGTTCTGTGTGTATATGATATAACGCTAGTTTTACTCAAATAAAATGGTAAAATGCCCATGAAGTGACTCCCAGAGCAATTTTTGGAGATATTGTTCATGTATTTATGTCCTCACTGAGGCGGCAGATGCTGAAATCACCGCGAGAGCCGCGCGCTGTGTATCTGCTCCATTCATACAGAGATGCGCAGAACATGCAGGATTCATATTTAAATCGACTTTCGCGGCTTAATATTGACAGATACTAGTCCATATCGCGATTTGATTTAAGTGTAATGACCTACATTTGATTAATTCATCCAAACTTTGACAAATTCTGTGACATTCTGTGTTAAACTGTAAATTCCGTTTTTATGACTGGATTCCGCGATTCCGTCCGCGTTTTCTGCATCGCGGAAATCATAGGGCCCTAATTAAGTGGACAGTTCCTGAGGAGTTACAATGTAAGTACACTGGTATTACACTGGTGCACCAACTCCACCAACTCGAGATCCAACTCCTCCCACTTTACATTTCCCTATACCTACCTGTTTCCACCCCCTGGATCCCATTTCCACCCCTAAACCTACCCATCTCCACCCCCTGGATCAAATTGTTCCAATTACTCTTATACATAGTGAAGTGAAAAAAAAAAAAAAAATGTTGTTACCAATGTCCTGTTACACGTTTGTACTTACGCATACCATTCTGAGGGTTGTTACATGTGTGTAGTTACAGAAATATTACAGCTGTAGATACTATGTACCAATGTGGTTACATACTATGTACACATCTAGTTACTATATAAGTACACAGGTATTAGGGCCACTTAATATAAAGTGGCCATATTTTCTAGTATACTTCTTAAAAATGTTGTTTTTTATGTTTTTACGATTTAAAAGAACAGTCTTCTATATTTTAGTGTAACATCAACCTTCAGAAATCATTCTAATATGCTAATATAATACTTAAAACATTTCATATTATTATGAATGTTGAAAACATTTGTGCTGCTTAATATTTTTTGTGGAAACCATGATACTTTTTTCAATTGAAGTAAAACAATATTTATATGAAATGGAAAACCTTTCTAACATTATAAATGTTTTTACTGTGACTTTTGATCAGTTAAATGCTTCCTTGCTCTATGCACATCAGAGGGCGGTTGAGGCCTTGTTTGATATGATGCCTGGATTTCTGATTTCCCATCTTATTTCTCACCTACGTACATACATACAGTGTTCTACACATTTCACACTCTCCTGTCATGATTTGGACTCTTGATCCAGAGCAACACTTACCTTGCCAACAAAGGACCATCTTATGTTTCTCGTAAAACAAATCATTACACTCACATTTGGCGACGAGGGCATTTTTCAGGCATTTCGCAAAGCATACCCTGAAAAAAAAAAAAGTCAGTGTCTGATATTTTATTAGTGTTTTGGCCAGAATACCCATGATTTGATTGTGCTGATTGACAGCAGGCAGAGTACATAGTTTGTCAGGTGCAAGATCACGATAACATGGCTGTGCCAGTGAGTTTGGGGAAGATTAGTTCGGTTTACAGTCTTGTCTTGTGTTACTTTCTTGGCCAGAATCTTGCGTAAGACAGAGAACATGGTAGCGTGAAGTCATATTTGCGCATGTGAGATCCCACTGTGAAGCAAGGGCGGGCATCACATACTATGGCCGCACACTAGATGGCTGACCTTTCCTGCCCTGATCCCCTCTCAGCTCTCAGAGCTTTTCCTCGTCGTCCGCTGCTCTTTAACAACCCGCCTGTAAGCTCAATGCTTAACACTACTGCCACAATCATCCAAAAGCTTTCTATGAAATCCCTTATTGCTGGTATTATTCACTTTTGTCAGCGTGTGCCGTTTGTATCATTGCTGCGACTTTTATTGTAGTATTTGGTACTGTCAAGATACCCCAAGTGAACTGGGTAATAGATATCACCATACTTTCCCAGTTGACTGATTACAATAAGTATCGCAAACGTTATAGTATTACAATTGTTCTAAAATTGTTTAAATATGCAAATGAGGCATTATCTAATTAAATGTGCACTAATTTGTGTACATTTCCAGAATAGAAGTCTGAACATTCGATAAAGCCAGATTCAGTTTCATTTTGTTGTCATATTAGAGTCAATGGGTTTTTTTTTTTTTTTTTTTTTTGGGTATCTCTTTTTAATATTCCATGAATCAGAAAATACTGTCAAATACTGTCAAATCAGCCAAAAAAAAAAAAGAAAAGATTTTCATCATGTTTTAGGAATATGCTAAAAAAAACAAATCAGACAAATGATACTGTATATCAACAAACCCCCTTGTAAAAATGTTCAGAATATTGATAGGATAATTCATTTGTGAGAAAATGGCCTTTAAATGTATTATATCTATAATATAATATAATATAATATAATATAATTTTATTACGTTATATTATAATTATATATATTATATCGTGCAATATAATTAAAATCTGCAAATAGATAAGGTGAACTAAAATAAACACTTAAAAGTGTATTTTGGATGTTTTCTTTCCATTAGTCTGAAACAACATGTTATGAAAAACAAAATAGCCCAAAATTTACAAAGTTTCCAGTAATGGAAATAAAAACAATTGTTTTTGCCTCTAGTGTCTTGTCTTAACATAGCTGCGTGTTTATTGATAAACTGGGTAGTATCTTAATGTGATGTTCCAGGACACTGTTGTTTACTTACAGAAAACCATTTCAATTCATCTCTTGGTTTGTGTTATATATATATATATATATATATATATATATATATATATATATTAGTGTATATATGTGTATATATATGTATATATGTTTATTAACATTTGCATTCTAAATGGAATATACACTAAATATTTTTCTGTATGGCTTTTTACAGGCCTTAAATACAAATATAAACTGTACCCTAGAACAACAAACAAGACTGCATGCTCCCATACATCAAAAACATTTGACGACGCCCATCTGTCACGTCTAAAGCATATCGCTTTGCTCCCAACATAATCAACAGTGCCGTCTACACTGGAAGGAAGACCTGTTTCTGTTTTTGATAGGCTGCACAGCTAGACCAGCTACTTGCCCAGCTAAAATAATATTATTTACACAAACCGTGTGTGTTCATTTTTTGCCATATATTTTCAGTTGTTTTATATTTCTTATGACAGTTACATCAAAGCCAGCTATTTTTTAGCTATATATATATATATATATATATATATATATGTGTGTATGTATATGTATATATAGTTTTTTTCTGTCATTTATAATGTATGTATAATTCCTAATGTATAATAATATATTATTTTTAATATATTTCTCATAGTTAATTATAATTATTACTATAATTTATAATGTGTATGAAATATAATATGTAATATTTTACATAAACTCTTTACTTAGTTGTTTATTCATTATATTTTCACATACAATATATAAACATATAGGCCTACATTGCTGTCATTTGGTAACTTGAATCGGTTTTAACTTTTTAACGGCTGTCAGCAGCACCACCTGGTTAGAGGCCTCCAGGTCATTTCAGTTCGAGAACTCTGATTTACAGTTAATTTGTTGGATATGATTGATATGTATGTAAGAGTTAAGCAGGAAGAAGAACTCATGGTTATATGATCGCTTTGATAAGCAGTTAAGAAGCCTGTGGCCCCAAGCGTCCACTTGTTTGTAAATGATTCACTTGTCAACAGGCGATTTCTCTGGGTTCTCTAATAGATGGCAGCTCGGCGCCGTTCACAGGCTTGTTAGTGACTGGAGATCTGCAGCGCTCCAGAGCGCCTGTGTTTATGTGAGAGGTCTGTCCGCGCTGATTCCAAGATAAAGCCAGATGTTCCCTTACAAGGCCTCCAGCCTGGGCCTATCTGGCAGCCATGGCCATATCAGGTAGAGTCTTCCTGTTGTGCTCCGACTCTCTTTCCCCTCCGCATGAGAGGACGCTTCTCTGCCAGCGTTGTTTGTGTGTTTGGCCTTACTTGACACAAATCAGTCTGGCATGAGCCGTGCTCCACGGAGCGAAAAATTCCAGGGCTTGACGTGTTGTATCCAGCATGTTGACGTTTTGGAGACGTTATGGGGTGTAATGTTAACACTGGAGTTCTGGACAAACTCTGAGGGATCAATTATGCGTGAGGCTGTTGTTTGTGTGTGTGTGCGAGTACATGTGTCTTCTGTTCCATCGAGCTGTAAGGAACAGTGGCCTGTGTTCGTTCAGCCTTCATTTACAAGGCAATTACTGCATAAACGTCTGTCTGTCAGGAAACACTATTTATTGCCCCTTCCTTTCAAAGTCACTTACATAAAATATATGACTGGCTTTTGATGGTGACAACAGGGAAGTCAAAAGCTACTTTAGAGTCAATCTTGGATCATGTTCTGTAACATTTCTGAACACAGTTTTATTGTTCTATTGCATGTCAGCTTCACAAGAAATGTGCTGACAACTTTCAGTAACATCTATATGACATCAAACTAATGAAGTTTATTCAAGATGCCAGAAAAAAATTAAAGAAAATTTCAATATTTTCACTAATTTATGTTATTTTATTTTATTTTTATTAAATTTTACTTTATTTTATTTTATTGTATTAATGACTTATTTTTATTGGTAGTTTTATTAGTGTTGAAGTAAAAAGTACATAGATAATTCTGCAGTAATAGATTAACATTCAGGTGTGATATTAGACTAGCACCATATAAATTTGTTAAAGAATGTTCCAGTTCTTGGCTTGCTTGCTTTATTTATTTATTTATTTAGATAGTGTCAAATTACTATTAATAGCTTTTGTTTTGGTTTTGAAATCATTAATTCAGAGATAATTTTGATTTATATTTACATCCAGATGATATCAGACTAACAAGGCTTGGTCAAGAACGCCAGAAATAATTTGTACTTATATATTTCAAAACTGTGTGCAGTTTTTTTAATATCTGCTAAACGTAGATCAACTTGGTAAACTGGTGGCCTGACAAATGAAGGCTGAGCTCAAGAGGCTTATCATCGAGAGGGACTGTTGAGGGTGTTCATGATGGTAGGGCACATAGCCAGTGTCCAGAGTCATTTAGACCTATTTGTGCTGGGTTGAACAGCTGAGGTCTAGGTCAATAGAGGATACTGGGTGCAGATAAAGCTGAACCCATATGAAATGCCACCTGTCTGAAAGTATTAATGGGAGTGTGATTTATTGAGTGCAGTGCTTTAACTTCGGATCAAACTACCTCGCAGAATCTAATCTCAAAAGTACACTGATGGCTTGCATTAACGTTGCCGTATGGACGCAATATGCTAGCTGTTATGTCCCTAAGCTGCTAAATATATTGGGTGCAATAAGCTGAAAATAAGAGATTTTATGATAAACCTAAAATTTTCATGTGGCTTGGAATTGTATACCTCTTGTATACCTCTTGAAAGCTTCCAGAAGACAATAATAAATAGAAAGGCAGGGGAGGAGTTTGAGTTGGTCGAATGAGGCTGCTTCACCTTTCATGCTTTAGACTTTTCACACTGTCCTATCAGCTGGAGTTTGAGAGAGTCAGTCAATATGTCACACACTCCTGCTAGAACTCCATGTGCTCGTCCTGGAACAGTTTGGATAAGCTTTCAAAACTGACTTTAACAAAACCTGCTTCAACTTTTGTTGTGGTGTTTCTTGTTTATTCAGGGATCAATAAGGAAGGCCTGATGGCCCAGGGCCAGTGACTTTCCAGACCAGTTGGTATTATATGTTTGTTGGTCCTATACATCTTGTTGTTGTTGTTTTTTTGGACTTGCAAAAATTTTGATAGTTTTTAATAGAGCATTAAATATTATTGTCATATTTTGCAGATTTAAATATCACTAAGGTATTGTAATGACTTGTGATTGTTTTGGAGCCTGTTACAGCTGGTAGAAAACTATAAACAAATTAGTATTATTTTCCAGCCAAAGAGTGTGTTTTTATGAATTTATAGCTGTCGTTTTTTTCTGACATTTTAAGATGAAATTTATAAATTCCTGATGTGTAATAATATACTACAAAAAATAGGTATTTATCATATATTGTGGGGCCATGTGAAGATGGGCCAGTAGAAAAAAAATCTTTATTGTTGAATGCATTTTTTTTTAATTTAATAGTTTTTTTTAAAGCACAAAGCTCTATAGGCTATGTACACTACTGTTCAAAAGTTTTTTTTTTTTCTATTCAGCAAAGATGCATTAAATTGATCGAAAGGAACAGTAATGTTTTCAACATTGATAATAAGAAATTCTGCATCAAATCAGTATATTACAATAATTTCTGAAGGATCATGCAGTTTGTTAAACATATATTATATATTGTTAAAACATTAGATGTGTAATAAAAAATTTATTTTACATTTTAAAAAATATTTTACTGCATCACTGTTTTTACTGTATTTCTGATCAAATAAATGCAGCTTTGGTGAGCATAAAAAACTAATCTAAGAAACATTAAATGTGTTACCAAACCCAAACTTTTGAAGTGTACATATTATTGTAGTGATGTCAAACATGCAGAGATAATTCTACATCCCTGGGTTTCTTCAGATAATTTGTATATATAAACCATAACCTGTCTGTGCGGTTTGTTTTGAGTCTGTGTGCTCATTATAGTTCTGGTACTTTCTAAACACATTTGCATGTGATTCTTTGTTACTTTTTGACTCTTATAATGTCGACTTTTTTGATGAGTATAAAGCAGAACAAAGCCAAATAGCAATGGGCCATTTAGTCCTGAAGCATACCATTGTGGGAAAAAGTTCATCATTGACGTAATATTGTTGACCTTCCTCAGCTTGTGGCATTTTTGTTGTTCCTGCAAAAACGTGTTTGTTATTATGCAAGCTTTGCTCGGTCTGGCATGCGGCCAAGAGCCAAAACCTGAAGAATGAGTGAAGAGACAGACACTTTAACAGAGATTAGCCTTGCGTGTGTTCGCAGCTTTTGAACTTTCAAGATGTTAGCTGTTATATTGTTTTTTTTGTTTTGTTTTTTTTTTTGTGGTGCATTTTTTCACGGATCTTCATGTTTGAAAGGAAATTCAGAAACACTGCTTGCACACTACTTTATGTAATATTGTTCATTTTATACACTTAACCCAAACCTTATGTTGAAACAAGTTCTGACAGTCTTTTAAAAGAGATTTGATCATTTTAATCAGTTTTACTTCCTGTAACATGTCTTATCAGAATCACAGGTCAATTTAAAACAAGAAGTCCCAGTACTGACGACACCTTCCAACCGTCTGTGTGCTGGACTTTGGAAGAGCTCTGAAAAATCCAATTCAGGAGTAGGAGTTGATGGAGGTAGTGTGACTTGAGAGAGTGGAAAATGCAAGATCACACTGTCAGCAGGTTCAGAGCCAGGTCTTCCAAACGACACAACTTTCGGCACAGATTTACTGTGGCTCGGGTTTCATTCTCCAGGTGCCACACTTGCTTGAGCTTGATTACACGAGTCAAGGCCAACCTTTGGGAAACCCTCGTTCCCTCCTCCAGGATTCAACCTGGTGTCTCCCCCTTTGTTTCCTGCTAGGGTTCTTGGAATGGAAGCGTTGTGACAGAGGAACACTGTGGACCGAACCGTTTTGCGTCAGCAGCATCTGTTTGTGTTGGAGGCAGGTGACCCCAGAGGGGTGAGCTGTAAATCACAGCAGCTGGGACGGCCCGTTTAAATGTGTGCTTATATGCACATTATTTATATGTATATTTGATCATACCGACGCACACAAACAGTGATGAACTATTGCCTTCTTTCCCTCGAGTGCCTTCTGTGTCAGCACTGTCGGAGATTCGTCACACACTCAGATACGCTGTATTCCCTGCTCTCCCAGTCACACTTCAGACAGCAGGATTTTCATTTCAGCCCTAAAAAAAGAGCAGTCACTTTGGAGCTCTTTGCTCTTAGCTGTGCCAAAACAGCAGAGGGGCAACGTGGTGTGGAGCAGCCAGCCAGCTGTGCGCAGAGGCAGGGCGAAAGAGAGGGCAGCCAAACTCTAGGGCTGCCCTGATGACCCCGTAAAGCCTCCCCACCTGTTCCCAGCACCCGCTCTGGAGTGACTGGGATCTGGTTGGTTGGCGAGAGGGGCATGACAGTGACTTTCGTGGCTGCTGGCCTGCGATTAACATTTGGCTGCTTTCTTACTTTTCCATTTTGCTTTTACGGAGTTCTGCTCGAATCATACGTTTAATGCAAAAAAAAAAAAGTATGTATGTATATAATACTTAGCAAGGACACAATCATTTGATCTAAAGTGACTGTTGGGAAGACTGTTGTTACAACCTATTTCTATTTCAAGTAAATGCTGTTCTTTTGAACTTTATTCCTCAAAGAATCCTGAAAAAAAGTATCACTGTTTCCACACAAATATTGAGCAGTACAACTCTTTTCAGTGTTTAATTAATAGTAAGATATTTCTTGATCAACAAATCAGTATATTAGAATGATTTCTGAAGGATCATGTGACACTGAAGACTGGAGTAATGGGTGCTTTTTAGTTAAAATGGGTTCCTTTTTCAAAAAAGAACAATCTTACTTCAAACCTCTGAACATTGTTTTTAATTGTTTTTGGAAACATTTTTGGTACCCCGCCATCGTGTTTTTTTTTTAAGGTGCTTCCTTTTTGAAAAACAGCCCTTTCTAACGTATACATTTTCAAATATATAGATTTGCACATCCCTAGACAGGACAGGATTGCCTTCCTCCTAGTCTAGTGAATCAGATACCCTGGCTGACCACTGAATAACCCCACCTCCACAGCCCCCCTACGGTAAAACCAAAACAAATGGCGGTGGCTAAAGCAGATGCTAGCAAGCTCAGACTGAGACTAAGACAACAACACACAATAAACTGGAACACGTCTTGGAGCTTAACTGCATTCCAGACCCAAATCAAATTAATGCTTGTGATGTTTAGATTGTCATGTTTTGCAAAAAGAGACAGTGAGCCATTCTGAAGACCATTGTCTTTATTGTGGAAAGAAGAAAAGCCATCAAAATCATCATCCCATGACGACATTGTGCGGAAATGCTTTCAAACCCTCCCTTTGGAACGACTCTCCATTATCACCCCATAACCAGTTTTAATAATTTATAAAACTGTAACTGATGCATCAACCCATTTACAGCATCTTTGTTTTAGAGCGCCTTATAATGACTTGCCTCATTTCCTGGAAGACTGTAATCACACAATCACCATAATACTGAAGCTTTTCGGCCAAGTGGAACATTAGACGCTTGTAGCCGGTTCGGTCTGTATCTGTAACTACCCTCAGTAGTTTGGAGAGAAGTGATGCTCCCATGTGAAAAGCGCAGGATGGCGTGGTATCTCTTCTTCATTCCCCTCCGCAAAGGGAATGTTCCACAGGCCTGCCAGCTCCTCTTGACAACATAACCCTCTTCCCCAGTCTCTCTCCTGTCCGTCAGAGTCCTGACACCAGCCACTGAGAGCCAGACATAATCACTGCTCAGCATGAAGTCACTGACTGCTTTGCAGAAGACGGCATAACTCTGTAATGACCAGGACTGTGAGCCATTAAGGATGGGTTGTGCCCAAGTTCAAGGACGAAACCAGTGATATTGGAGATGCTTGGATAAATATCTGTCAGATAATTATGCTTGGCACCAAAAATCTTTCAGGTTGCTGTACACATGAATTGATTAAGTAATAGGGTGTGAGATGCTTTTTCACTTCTTTTTTTAGGTAGCAGTGCTTTTGATTTTGTGGTGTTGCATAATGATAGATCAGAAGTGATTAAAATGTATTCTTCACTGTGTGATTTCATGCAGAACCATTGCACTGTTTTCCCGGAGAACACGGAATGTGCAATTCAGATCGATGTGGCCGAAAAGTCATAATGTTCAATGTGAAATGCGATCGTCTCTAGGGGTCAGATGAGACTTGAGAAAGGGCCATTGACCTTGTCTTTGTGAGACTGGCTGGAGTTGACTGCAGAGTAGCCAGGACTTTCCCACACTCACAGCTGCTGCAGACGAGCTGAGCCGTGAGGGGCGTTAGCCTGCACTGACGTCAGCTCTCTGACACCCACAGGAACACAGACTGGGACACATTCAGTTCTGCTGCACACACACACACACACACACACACACACACACACACACACACACACACACGTGCGCGCACATTCTTGCTACCATACATGATAGGGCTATTCAAAATCACCACATTTTTTGGGCTAAAACCAGATACATCATCATTTTGTACATATGGACCTCATCATTTCGTACATGGTATTTTTGGTGGCATAAGTTTTAAATGTTAGTTCTGGCTTTTTGTTGCTCCTTTTTGAAGCTTTTATCTACATACTGACCCAGTTTTTTGCAAACCCTTATATGCTGATTTCTTTACTTGGATCTATTTTTGTTGTATTTTGATAAATATACTCTACCATTCAAAAGTTTGGGATTGGACTCTTTGTTTATTCTCATCAAGGCTACAAAAATCCTTTAAAGTCTTAATCAAAACAACAGTAAAACAGTAATGCTTTGAAATATTATTACAGTTTAAAATAACTAATTCTGTTTTAATACATTTTATTCAAATTCTAATTTATTCCAGTGATGACAAATGCTTTTTTTCATTACTCCAGTCTTCAGTGTCACATGATCCTTCAGAGAACATTCTAATATGTTGATTTGATGCTTGAGAAACAGTTCTTTTTTTCATTATTACAATGCTGAAAACAGATGTGCTGCTTATTTTGGTGGAAACCGTGATACATTCTTTAATTAGAACATACAGTATAACAGAATTTATTTGACAGATTTTTTTTTTATTATAATACAAACGTGTTTTTGATCAGTTTGATGCATCCTTGCTGAATAAAAGTTTTCTTCTTTTTTTTTTTCTTAAATGTTAGTGTATAGGCCCTACTATTACTATAGAGCATATAAACTATTACTAGTATATCTGTTCTATATATACAGTTACTATAGAACAACTCTTCTAACATGTCGTTTTTTTAAGTCATGTTAGTTCATAATAAATCAATTAATGTTACTTTATACAACTTTGAATAATAAAAATGTATTAGTATGTAAACATCAACATTTAACATTAATAAATACCGTAGAAATATAATTAATTGGTAGTTTATGTTACGCTTTTGCTTTACACAATGTTAATATACAAAAGCATATTGTGATGTGTTTCGGGAAAATGCTTTTAATATCACCCAATAACGACAAGCTTGTCATTTCCCGTGTTGCATGTCAGGCCATATTTTCTTTGTCTTTAATCTCAGATCATACAGCATTTGCTTTTAACAAACTTCAACAAACTGTTTGCTGTGTTTTTAATCAAGTAAAACAGGTTTCTCGTTTTCATAAAATCATGAAGCACAGACTGGTGTTTTCCTCTCTCTAACGCTGTCTCCCTGCATGTAAAGTGATACGTGTTCATCAGCGGTTGGTTTGTTGTTCTGGTTCACTGGCTGGTCTGTTGTGTGTTGATGAAGCTCTTGACTGGCACTGTGTAGTGCCGTGGCTTTTATGATGCTGTTTTTGTTTGGCCAGCCCTGGTTGGCCTCTTTGTTTCAGACGGTGTGCAGTTATTTAGCCACTCGACTGAGATTCTCTCAAACACAAACACACAATGCTCTTATACTCTCCATCTCACACCTCAACTCATGCACTGACTCTCTCATAAAGACAATTTAGTAGCGGAAGTTCTGGGGTTTTTTTCAGTCTTGTTGATGTCTCATTTTTATTTAGTCTCATTGTCAGCAATGTTCCCACGTCATTTGTGTTAGCTTTAGGTTTACATAAAGTATGATGGCTTTGACCATATGTAGGCGAATATCTGCACACTAGAGTCTACTTTCGAATGTTTTAGTTTGGTGTTTTATAATGCAAATACTATATGACACATTTTCCCCACAATACACTCGCAGGTTATCTGTCCTTAAAAGAACAAGACTCTCTCTTTTTTCCCTGTGGGTCGGATTAAGGGAGTGTATTTTTTACACATGTATGGGTGTTTGTTCTTCTACTTTTTGCTTGGATTTTAATCCGATTATTTTTATTTTTTGGCTAAATGTCTTTATATATAAATGTGTAAAAAATGGAATTCTTCAGTACAATTTTTTAAAAAGAAATGAATAGTTTTCTTCAGCAGGATGCATTAAAGTAACGGTCAAGACATTTTACATTTGTGTTCTAACAAAAATGTTCAATTTTGAGTAAATGCTGTTCTTTTGAACTTTCTATTTGTCAAGGAATCCTGAAAAATGTATCACACAACACAAAAATATTTGTTTTCAACATTAATGATAATAATAATAATAGTTTCTTTTTTTCATTATTGCAATGCTGAAAACAAATGTGCTTGCTTTGGTGGAGACAGTGATACAATCTTTAATTAGAACATACAGAATAACAGAATTTATTTGACATAGATTTTTTTAAAAAGAAATTAATAGTTTTATTCAGCAGGATGCATTAAAGTAACAGCCAAGACTTTTTACATTTGTGTTCTAAAGAAATGTTCTATTTTAAATAAATGCTGTTATTTTGAACTCTCTATTTATCAAGGAAAAATGTGTCACACTTTCCACAAAAATATTTGTTTTCAACATTAATAATAATAATTAGGGCTGCAGCTAACGATTATTTTTATTGTCGACTAATCTATCGATTATTTTTCAGTTAATCTATTTATTATTTTAGTTATTATCAGTTGATGAATTCTTTAGTTAAACTATCAATAAATAATAACAGTAACTTCTGCTATTAATCTCTTATTTTATTCAAAAGTTTTCTCATAATTAATACTTTACAAAAGATAAATAATAATAACAACAACGACAAAGAAAGAAAATAATAATAAAGAAAATAATAATAAATAAAGATAATAACAAGAAAAGATAGAAAAAGAAATCAACAATAAATAATAAAAATAAAAATGAAAGAAAGAAAATAAAAAATAAGAGAGAGAAAAAAATAACAAATAAATAATTAAGAAAAAAGAAAGAAAGATAGATAGAAAGAAAGAATTACAGGGCAGTGATACAATTAATAGAAATGCACATTATGGCTGCATTCACAGTTACTGTTTGGGACTGACAGCAGTTGCTTACAGGTGAGAGACTTGAAATGTTTTATTTATTCAGCAGATTAAAACATCTGCTTATGAATGAACAGCTGAAGTCACAACCGCATTCAGGACACTAGCGCGACAGAATCAAAAATGGCGTCATAACACTGGGAAGTTTTATCACAGTTGACAGCCCGTTTTTAAATAAATGAGCCCAGTCGAGGCTTGTCCTATCCATCACAACACACAGTTAAACAACTAACAGTGACTTTAAATGCTTTGTTAGCGAGTACAGAGAGCGAGTTTCAGAGCTCGCGCGATCGCGCCCACAGCACTGACGGCAGCTCCAGTGGATCTTAAGATGAACGCGAATAATTTCTCCGTCTCTGTGGGTGAATTAAACCCGTCATGATTATATAGGCAAGTCGATGCCCCGTAGTGTTCCGTTCATTCAACGCAGCTTTGAATGCTGTTGTGAATCCTTACAATGTAAAGGCGTTAGTTGGGCTATATATATGCGGTTCTGACGGTTGTATAATAATAGAATGCTCTATGAATGCTCTATGAAGTGATGTTGCCATACCAGCCTTTAACTTCTGCTCTAGAGTCTTGTTTGTGTTAAACATGGCAGAAAAACAGTCTTAAGTGGGGATAACTGCAGGTTCGCGCAATGGGCGTGGCTAAAAGTGCGACGCATCGACGCACTCCATGCTAATCGACGTAATCGATGACGTCGACAAATCGCTGCAGCCCTAATAATAATAAAATGTTTATTGAGCAGCAAATCAGCATATTAGAATGGTTTCTGAAGGATCATGTGACACTGAAGGCTTTGCCATCACAGGAATCTGGAAACTACAAAATTTTAAGATATATTAATTATATTATATAAATATTTTGCTATATTTAATTTTTTTTTATTTTTTATCATACAAATGCAGCCTTGGTGAGCAATAAGAGACTGCTTTCAAAGACATTTTAGGTAATATTTTAGATTTGACCTTTTGATTTATATCAAGGTTATAGCAAATGGTACAACTCTAGTAAGACAACACAATATTCATGAGAGTCATAAATTCATTGTATCTGTAAAAATAATACTTTTTTACCTTTTATAATATATAAAACATTTTTTGAAAATAGTGATTGAGATTGTACGCCCATATGGAGTCAGGGTAAGAAAATATCCTTTAACGTTTTACAGGTGTTTACACCTGGTAGTTATATGAATCTCAAGTGCGTCTCCTGTGGCCACTTGTGATCGGATTTCAAGGGGAAAGTCTCTGATTTCATGACTACGTACATCACTGACTGCATCAGAGTGTACAAGGAAAATCTGCGTAGTGTTACTCTCCAAAATACATGCATTTTAATCTAAAAACAAACATGATGTTTTAAGTGGAATTGTCTTTACCTACTTTAGCTGTGCTTCATGTGATCTGTCTCACTGTGCATGTCATTATTAGGTCTAAAATGCAATAATATTGTGAAATATTACAATGTAAAAACTATTTTCTGATTTAATATTAATGCATTTAATGCAAATTTCATTTATTTCTGTGTTGGCAATGCAGAATGTTCAGAATTTTCCATTTCTCCAGTCTCCAGGAATCATTATAATATGCTGATTTGCTTAAAAAAAGTACAGTATTATTATGAATATTGAAAACAAGTTGTGCTGTTCAATATTTTGTAGAAACCATTATGCTTATTTTACAGGATTCTTTGATAAAGAGAAAACATAAAAGGGAATTTATTTAAAATGGAATTTCTTTTGTAACAATTTAAAATTCTTTACTGTCACTTTAGATAAATTTAATCCAAACTTGCTATATAAAAGTATTATTATTATTATTATTATTTTATCTTAAAGGCATCAAACTTTTGAATAGTAGTCTAACAGGATGGATTAGCAGTTAAACTCTAAATGCAATGTGAACACGTGCTTTTACAGCTATATGAATTAGCTCACAAAACATTTTGGACCCGCGTTTAGTGCTGTTCTCTTCACCCGAACTAATTTTAATACCAGGTATACAAGAGTCAAAATATTGTAAAATATTCAAGCAAGCAGGTTTTATGAAACTGACCCACCTTTATTTTTCTGTTAATCTCTGTTCCATCTGTGAAGCTTACTAGCTCAACAGAGCGTAAAGAACATAGCGAGATTTGCTTAAGTAACTCTTTGACATTGTGGGGCATTCAGAGGGGTCAAGACTCGAGTTTGTGTTTATGTACTTATGTAGCTCTATGCCACATGCTTGATTTAACGGGAATGTATCTGACCAGTCAGATGTTAAGAGGTCATTTTTGACCTACAGAACCTTCCCTATGTTTGAGAAAGTGTCAGACACCTTTTTCTGACACATCTTTCCTCTATCTCTCTCCCGCCATCCTGGATGCTGTGACGTTTGTACTATTGTTTGCTGGCCTCTGTCAGGTTGCCATGGCAGTGCTTATTTGCCATACTAAATGTCTGATGGTGTTAAGCAGATGCTGACAGCTAACAGTGATCATCTGTGTCTGATCAGTAAAACAGCTGATTTGAGAGCAAGAGGCCACAGTGTCTACATCGTAATCAAATCCCAATCCAGACATGGAATTAAGTCATTTGGACTCTTTAATTTGTGTCTTGGTTTAATGTTTATGTGTTACACTTTTGATTCAGTGAAAGCAGGTGAGTGCGTTTCCATCAGCAGCTTCTGTTGCTCTCTAAGCCTGTGTGTTGGATGAGTAAGAGTCTGTGGTCATGTCTTTTGGACAGCTCTGAGTGCCTGAGAGTGCTGCTGGTTTTAAAGATCAGAGCTGCTGGAAGTGACACATGACACGGCCAGCGCAGGTGCAGGGGACTTCTGCTTTGTCTGTTGTGTGGAGAAACCAGGCTCTTCTCTCGCATATCACCAGTACTCCCCCATGTGGGCAAACGCTGCGCTGCCATTCGGTTACAGTGACTTCTGAGTTTAACATGGCGACTGCTTACATATGAGACGTTGTTGGCCGAGAACTCTCTCGAACGTTTCTTATCTGATTATTTTAGAACTGTGACATGTCTCTGTTTTGATAATGCTGTTGAACACTTGTTAATTTATGCCACTGTTCCCTGAAAAGTTTTCCATATCCCTGAAAGAAAGGATTTTATTTCTCTTTATTGTTGTAAACAAATAAACCAGACTCCTTGTTAAAAAAAAGGGTTGTTATAAAATCTTACATTTTAATTTTTCTAATTCCTATAAAACTATATGCATATAGTCATTTAATTATTATGAGCCTATAAAACTGCATGAAATATTTATCCTTTTAAAAAATTAATTTGTCACTTTGTAGGACTGTAGAATTGAACTGCAAAAATATAAAGTGGCCAGGAAAATGGCCAGAAACATATTTACTTATTAGTTATAGCACCTATTTTTTTTTCTTATATATTCATATAAACTTTAACCAACGTCTTAATGTTGAAAAATAAACTATAACCCCCTTTTTTTTGTTAGTCAGCCTAATATGGCTCATACTTCCCAAATTTGCCAAATGAAAAAGATATATTTAGCTGAATGCATATTAAAATCATATTTCTCAAATGTCTGTTTAGAGTGTGAAATGTATATTTGTTTTTTTGCGAAACATGTTGATTGTGACTTGTGCAAGTTTGTTTTGAATTTTGGGCCTCTAATTTGGTATATAATGGATTAGTGAAATTTCAGTCTACAAGACCATTCAGTCATATATTTATTTAGACAACTTGTTTTGCAGTGTAACTGTAAAAGTTGCTTTGCTACTTCATGATACCAAAAAACAGACATAGCCTGTGACCTATCTTGGTGATAGTGTTGTGGGACTTGGCTTCTGTTGGGTGACTTTCCTCTGAGCCTCTGAGACAGATAACGTGGAAATGCAGTCAAATGACGTAGTTTGGTTAGATAAGATCTGTGAGCGCTATTGTTGACGTCTCATTGTGGTTACAGTGGTTTTCTTTTTTCCCCTGCAAGCGCTAGAAAGGTTTTCGTTTAGCAGCGTTCAGCTCACGCAAAGCATTGCTCAGGTGTTGACAAAACGTTCAAGCTCACATCAAACGCTTGTTCAAACCAATACGTACAAATGTGTTTATTTTTACATGGTTATAGGCACTTCAGAAACATAAAAATAACTCATTTATCTGCTTCTTTGTCTTAAATTTCCATAGGTTTTGTGCAGGATGGCAGTCGTGAATGAAATGTGCTTTAAAGAGCCTTTGTTTTGTGTCCTTTAGATGATCCTGTGGGACTGGGACCTTAAACAATGGTACAAGCCACAATATCAGGTCAGTACAACTCCTGTTTGGCGTGATTTATGTAAGTTTTGCACTCCCATGACATTCTGGCTTAAACAGCCAATATCCAGACCAGACTATATTTTTAGTTCACTTTTTATGAACCTTATTCAAAATGCCTGGTTCTAAATGTTAAGCACATTTATGTTTTAAAAATATATAATTATTATAGATTTTATTAGTTATATTATATATTTTATTATTTATTAGTATAATCTTTGTGGTCCGTCACATACAGAACAGCGTCTCCTCTCACTTTCTTTCCGTCTGAATGAGCCTCATATGGTCCATCTGAGGACAGTTTGTAGCCTGTTAGCACGCTGAGGCCTGTAGCCCCTCCATCTGCCCGCCGCTCATTACTGCGGCTGACCTGCGAATGGATAACCCTCATCCTAGCTCACATAAAGCTTGCCAAATGACGTCAAAGCCTGAAGGAAGTGCTCGCTGTGCACTTTTACCACACATGAGCACGCACACACACACGCAGGTCGCAGCAGTGCCGCCACTCTACTTTATTACTTTCATCAGAACCACCCCCCCCCCCCCGCCCTTCAAAAAAAAATATGTAGGTCTGAATTAAATACAATCAATAAAATGAGCTCAGCATGTACGCACAAGGCTGAAGATGGATTAAAACTAGCTGAGTTTATAGATACCCAGAGTTCTTCCTGTAATATCGTTATGAACGGTTCCTTTTTTCCGCTGAGTGGATATCATCAAAAACTGTCTCTGCTACTTGGCTGAATTTATCAAATGGATGGCTCCGAGAATGAGTCATTCTTTGCTACAGTTACTACTGGCACAAGTCTGGAGCAGCGGGTCTGAAGTGTTGCTGTAGCTTAAACATTGCATGGCGCTAAAAACGCCAAAGTTATGGGTTTGATTCCAAGGGAATGCATGAACTGATAAAATGTGTAGATTTAATGCAATGTGAATCACTTTGGATAAAAGTGTCTGCCAAATGCAAATGTAAAAATGTATAAAATCCTGCTGTACTTCTAAATGACCACAAGGAGGCAGTATAAGTCTCATAAACAGGTACATACAGGGTAAATTGCTGTTTCTTTATGCAGCAAATTTCCTAATTTTGCATTCTCTGGATGTTCTAAACTTTGTCTGCTTAGGGTGCAGTGAGTGGCAATGGTGTGGATCTCTCTGTGATAAACGAGGCCAGGAACGTGGTCTCAGACCTGCTGATGGACCCGTCTCTGTCACCGCACGTCCTCTCGTCACTGCGCAGCGTCAGCAGCCTCATGGGAGCTTTCTCTGGGTCCTGCCGGCCCCGGGTCAACCCCTTCACCCCCTTCCCCGGCTTCTACTCCTGCGCTGAGATAGAAGACCCCTCAGAGAGAGGAGAGAGAAAGCCACTGAAGGTAGGAGATCCGCAGTGTTGGGAAAGAGACTTTCCTCACTGAGCTACAAGTCATTCAAAATTTGAAGTAGTGTAACTGCAGCCAAGCTACACTTTTAAAACAGTAGGTAGCAACACACAAACTACTGACAAAAAGTAGCTACTATATTGTTGTTGCTCAAGGGCCAATATATTTAGGTATAAACATATCTTGTGATTATAATTAATAATTATAATTTTAGAATTGAATGTATTTTTCTGTGTACTGATATTAAAGTTATGACCAGAGGTGGTAAGCTGATAATTATATGCATTTTAAGGCAGATTACTGACCAAAAAAAGTAAATTCTGTGCTATTATGTCTAAATAAATTACAGTTTATATTAAAAAAGTAAAATCGGTGGTTTTAAATGCGTAAAATTAATTTAGGCATCACATCATTATAATGTATAGTCTGATAGATGGATATTTATTATGAAAAGTTAGTCTAATAATGTGGGAAATGTGGCATAATTACATTTCCAGTATGAGCCATTGTATATCCAATATAGACAATAACAATGACTGGAAAAAAAAAATCTCTAATATCAGCTAATAACCATTATGGAACTGATATACGCTATCATTCAAATGTTTGGAGTCAGAAAGAATTTTTTTTTCTGTAAGGACACTGTACATTTCAAAAGTGACACAGACATTTATAATGTCTTTAAATAGCTTATTTTTAAATTTTGATTCTATTCTTCAAAGAATCCTGAAAAAAAGAGTAGATCCCGGTTTCCAAAAAAACAACTTAAGCAGGAACTTTTCTCAACATTGATAATAATAAAAATATTTCTTGTGCACCAAATTAAAAAACTGCTTGACGGTTTCATGAACTGTCCAAATGCAATGATTTACTAGAATGAATAATACTTTTTAATACTAGAAATGAGTGAGAGAAAAGGTGAGAAGGCAGTTTAGGTGAGTGTTTTAAAATATTAACTTGGGGCTAAGTGATCAGTACAGTGGGACATTAGGACATTTGCTGGTTCAGTCCCTGCTAGTAGCCCTTGAGCAAAGTTGTGCCCTTAGATATCTCCAGAGGTATTGTCCCTGCGACTGGTGCACTGTAAGTCATGCCTGTTTATTGAGTGCTTCATAAATGACCTTGTACTTTCAGGGTCTGAGCAGCAGGAACAGTCTCCCTACCCCTCAGCTGAGGCGCAGTTCAGCCTCTTCCTCTCTGCCCCCACTGGAGTCTGCCTCGTCACGCTGGGAACGCACCAATGGAAAGAGATCTCACTCGGAGCTCAGCAGGTCAGACCCCTCAAACTGTCTCACGACTGCACCCTTACACCTCTCTGTACTCCTCTGGGGCGGGCAAGGACAGGAACACAGGTGCATTTGAATCTGTGGATTGGTCATCGTCACCAAGCGTGATATAATATGACCAAATAGTTGAGGTTTTAGTGGGACACTGCTTTCTGTAATTTCACGGTTTGTCCTCAAGGTGGCAGTGTTGAAAAGAGATCTGTGAGAAGCTGGGTTTAGAATCGCTAAAGAAACTTCGTCTGAAGCAAATTTGAATTATAGCTAGGCTCACATGGAATTGTTGAATGGGAACATTATTCATTCATAAAATACTCCATACCCCCCATGCCTTTTTATTAAATATTTTAATATATTAAGTCATTATATAATGCTTTCAGCTATCAGTGAAATCTCAGTTGTGACACATTTTGTCATGTGACTTTTGTACATTTCTTTTTTTTTTACCCTACAGCCAGAGTTGTGTTTCTAATGGGCCTAACAGCAACTTGCTGACTATTCCTAAACAGAGATCCTCCTCCGTCACGCTCTCCTACGGCCACACTATAACCAGAAGACCAGGTCTGCAACCATCAAGAGTGAAATAACCTTCCTTTTATAAAATATTTTGTAAAAGTTATGAGTTTAGCCAGACTGATTTACATGTCATAATTGTGGAGGTGGCATTACTTCAACAGCTGTCCTCTTCTTATGTTGGTAAATGACAAATAAAACAAAATCTACTATAAAATACTTAAGCAAAGTCTATCTATCTGTATTTATTTATTCTAAAGAAAAGTTACATTATTTTTTTAAAACATATTGTAGAGAAATATTTTGGTCTAAAGACTGGTTTTAAAAAATGTGTGGTGTAACCAGTAAGTAAAACGTAAAAACAAATTAAACATATTTTCCAAAGTTAAATAAATGAATGAATGTATGAATGTGTGTGAGATATAGAATACTTAAAGGTATAGTTCATCCAAAATGAAAATTCTGTCGTTGTTTATTCACCCTCATGTTGTTCCAAACCTGTATGACTATCTTTCTTCTGTGGAACTTATAAAAGATATTTTGAGAAATGTCTTTTATGTTTTTGTCCATACAATGGAAGTCAAATGTCACTGATCTTGAAGCACAACATGAGGGTCTGAAGGGGTCCTTTCTGGTTGTTTTCTTGTTGCAAGACAACGAAATGGCCACCTGTACAGTATGTTGACTACACCACACTTATTTAATTGGACAGAAAAGCAATAATATTTGGCTATGCCAGCATTAGTTTTTCAAAAATTTCAGTATTTTAATACTGACCTTTACAGACCTTTAGCGGTCTCTGTACAATTACACCACCTTGACTTAAAGCCCACAAAAAAATATCAAAATGATTTTAATTCAGGACTTAAATAATTGCAGAAATGTATTTGATCCTTTTTGTATGAATTTATTTATTTTTTTATTATTGGATAAATGAATAGATATGGATTTTCATGTCTATAGGTGCTTCTCCCAGCCTGAGTCCTGTCAGCTCCCCGAGTCACAGTCCCCCTGCTGCTCCAGGCTCCTCTCTGGTCACACGCTCTCCAGTGGAGTTCCCAGACACCGCTGATTTCCTCACCAAGCCCAGCGTCAACCTGCACAAACCGCTGGGCTACACGCTGAGCTCACCTGATTTCCAGCAACAGTATCGAGGTCCCTCCTCGGCCCCCTTGTGCACCAGGTACTGTAACATCTAGAACCCTTCCCCTCTCAATTAGGTTGTACCTTATAAACAACATAATTAATTGTATTTTTTATTTTTTTTTGTAGTTGTGGCCGACAGATGATGAAAGGTGTGGCCAGCATGGAGGTGGGTGAGGGCCATCACGCAACAGCCAATGAGATGCAAAGAACACGCTCAGGTAAAGTTAATAAGCCATGACACTAATGCCATTTATCACAACCGAGTCATTCCTGATTCTATCCTTAGGTTTATTACTCAAAATGATGCTTTTGCTCGCTTTCTTAGCTGAAGGAGCAGAGTATGGTGGGGAAAACTTGATCCGAGAGGAGAGCTTGGAGGCAGAGTCTCAGGAGGAGAGGACTGCAGACACAGCGGGGGAAAAACTAAATAGCCAGCCTGAGGAAGAGGAACAGACCTCCAGTACAGAGCAGTCCTCATTGGATCCTGAGGTAGAGCACGCACACATGCTGAACTACATGTACACTTTATCCCCGCATGGTTTCATTATATTAATGTCTAAAACATTGCTTCAGGAACTGAAATCAAGATCCAGTGTTGCTTATGGAGGAGTAATTTTAATTTATGAAGTGCTGTTTTGCCTTAGAAAGGGCCGCAAGAGAAGAGCTTTTCTTTCACGTAACCTGAAATGCCCTCATCTTGATTCCACCGCTCTCCTACTCCTTTTATTGGCCAATCTGGCAGTTGTTAAAGTGGCCAGCTGTTGAACAAGCCGAGTGGAGTTTAGAAGCAGAGTGCTTATTTGCATTCCCATGCTTTTGCATTATTATGTGGTTGCTGGATTTATAGCTGTAAGTCTTGAGTGGATCTCTCTGCAAACCCTCAGTTTATTGTTCTGCCCAAAGGGGTCTACAGTAAGAGCCTGTAAGGACAACATAAATTTAGCTGACTTAGTAAAATCCTTTCCTTTTTATCCCTGACTTTTTCCTGCAAGACAAAGCTGAGATTACTGCAAAACCTTCTACCTTCTGTCAGCTGACTGTGATTGATCTCTGGCAGGGAGACGAGGAGTTTAGGCTGGACTCGATGCTGGTGGACCATGAAGCACTCATGGAAAGGATCAACACCTGGAACTTCCAGATCTTTGAGCTGATGGAGATGACGGGAGGAAAGACTGGCAGGATTCTCAGCTATGTTAGTCCTTTGTACCTCTAAGTATTAAAAGATCCTGTTGAAATGATTAAGCTAATAAAAGGCCTGAGTTTTGGGAAAATGCAATTGAAAGGGGTTTTTTTTCACTTTGGTGGAAAACATGGTTCTCTTTTAGCTAATTAAAACCATTCCCGTTTAGTTAAATCCACGAAATTACACACTTTTATTGTCTGATCTGATGTGACTGGCATTTCATAGATTTAGCTGAATGTAATGTGAGTGGTCTTTCTCAGTACTCCGTGCCAGTAAACATGAATCTGCAGGGACTCAATGGCTCACTGCTTGTCTTGTCTTAATGAAGTTCTGTTTGTTACATTCTCTCAGGTGGCGTACACTTTGTTCCAGGACACGGGTCTGTTCGAAATCTTCAAAATCCCTGTGCGGGAATTCATGACGTACTTTTG